>JAFELO010000270.1:1476075-1536455 GCA_017140195.1 Eumaeus atala | reverse complement strand
CTCCCATACAACAATCCGGAAATCGAGAATCAAGTTTGGATAATAATGCGCGATAAAAAAAACTTTTTTGGAAAAGGAAACATATTTGCTGTTAATTTTATATTGTGAAAGGATAAACGAGTAGACGGAACCTTTCCATAACCTCGGACGCCTATATACATCCGCATAATCGAGGGCAACTCCAAAAGAAACACAAATTGTTTCAATCCTACTTAATTTATGTTTAGTGAAGTGTACTATTATAGTCGTGATAAATAAATTTAAAGCTTTTTTTTGGTAAAGTGATTTCTTTTGTATAATAAATTCTTTACTTTGTAAACATTGTGTTGTCGACAGTTTGTAATATGTGATATATACAACAAGTGAGTAGTCTATTAAAAGTTATAACATTAAAGCGTTCATATAACTGGTCCCATCCAAAAATGCGATTGTGAACAAGAGGTATAAATATATTTTTTCAGTTGATATCAAAATCTTCAGTTTCAACTTGATCCTCGCTATGGATTTCTTGATGAAGCTAGGGGACTTCGTGACGACCGGGCTCAGTGCAGAGTCGCCCGAGCAAGACGACCAGGAGGACGTACAAATTATCAAACCGCTAGAAAAGGCGATGGATACCGTGAGTTACTTGCATAAGGCTGACTGGTGAGACACTCATCACTCACTAACGTAAAATATTGCAGTTGCTGTAGTTACAAATATATATGTAAAGCAACTTCGAATAAATCGTAAAGGGACTAAAATCCCATATTATCCTCACTGTAGTCTCTCTGTGGTGTGCGGTACAGTCGCGTCGCTGTCAATGAAGTATACCTCCTTATCAGTGGTTAGACGTATGTTTTGGTATAAAATTACTTACTTTACTACATAATTTAGACGAGACTCGAATAATAAAGAAACTGCAGTGATGAAAATGACTCACCAATCATCTGGTCTACATATATCTGAAAAGTTTGCTTGGTTGAAAGAGCTGTTCTCAGGAAGCACTTTTCCTATTTGAAATAATAGACTTTAGACTAAACAACTGAAGTAAACCTTATTTCTGGCTTTGCAAGAAAAAGAGAAAGAAAATGTGCCGCCCCTCTATCTCGCTCTCGTTCTTATAGTACTATATGAAACGGAACAATTTCTCTTTTTATTTTCACGAAATTATATCTCCCTGTCAACTTACGTGTCACTCTCTCCCTCTCTCTTTCTATCTTCAATAACTTATGTCTCCTTCAATTTCTGTTGGCCGCGTAACGCTCTCGACGCTCCTCTCTAGATAGACCATTTATAAAGTTTAGCAAATACTACATAGCATCACTCTAATACCGACGGGAGCACGGTTATGTTACGCGATTAGGGACGCTTTAGTTTTGTATTATATAAGGCGGCAAACGAGCACAGAACGTCGAAAGCGTCGAAAGCAATTTGGTGAATATCAATGCCCATAGACATCCGCATAAGGTTATGCAGATGCTTCCGTCTTAGACAATAGGCACCCGGAATATGTTAGAGTAACGCCGCGGCGGTATCATGATTACGAAAGGTTATGCCGGTATGATTCAGCTGCAACAAAGAAAATTAATTAATTCCAGTAGAATGGTGGTAATGTGGTTTTCATTTACATCTCCAACTGGGAACCAGTCTATCATTTATAAAAGTCCGAAACCACTAAAAGTACCAAATACTTTAGTAATAAAAAAATCCTGTACGCCTTTTATGGCCGTTTTCTATATTCTATCTATGCATACACTTGGTTTCTGGTGATAGGATTTTGACATATTTAGCAGGGAATTTGTTCAAATTCTACCTCTATTGGACAGAAAATGGCCGTTAGAGTATTTCCGCAACAAAGGCAAAAAAGGTGTTACTACATGCATAATTTTACAGGACCTGTTTAAAATACAAATACATATGATTATATTATAATTATATTATATTATATTATAATATGTTAATTGTAGAAAAAGAAACTGACGGTCATATCAGAAACTCCCACTCAAGTGACCACGGAGCCTCCTCTGAAGGCGTCCATGATGACTATCAACATCAAGATTGAGCAGCCTGATATCATCCTGGTGGAGTCTCTGGAATATAAGGACAGCGATGCTCTTGTTCTTAACGTAAGTTAATAATTAATGAATAATCAATTGTGTTATTCTCTTTACTACTTGTAAAATTGTTAAATTTTTTTCGTAAAGTAATTGTTATAGGCCTCTTTAAATAAACGATAAATAGCCATTTATCGTTTGTTTAAAGAGGCAAATCAAAATATTGTTCTGTTTACTCTGATTATAGTCCTTTTGCATTAATTTTATATGTATGACAGCTATTATTGATCTGTCGCTTGGATGGATGGAAAATAAACTCAAAAAAAAACAAGCTAAAGTGGCAAGGGGCAGATAATTTTGCTCGGAGAAACAATTCCTGGGGAGAAAAGTGGCGGTCTCCTAACGCGACACTCGGTATTGTCGGAAGACCTGCCATCCGGAAGCCTAACGATCTCGCGGTAAACAGCGATATGTAACTGACTTCTAATCGTCGATTATGGTTCTCGCTGAGGTAAACTTATGGCTAGCGGTCTTACGGCTTCTGGCAGTCATATACAAAAACTATTCGGTATTTATAAGGAGTTTATATAGATGGAGATGCGTCTAAAGCTACGTCGCACCGCTGAACAAATGGTGGCAGACGGGGGCATCACCGGGCTGCAGATGTACGTGCGCACTCGCGCTGCGCCGCGCACTTTGCTGGCACCCGCGTCGCTGGCGCTTGCGCTGGGGCAGCCTGCTGGAGCCGGCATGCACGTCGACATCGCTATCTCGGACATCAAGGTCACTGTGGCGCCAGGTAAATAAATACGTAAACGTATTTGCATGTGTACGTATTGCCGTACATACAATAACCGCATGTACGGTACCGTGTTTACATACAATACCATATGTAAGGTATCCTACCTTTTTTTTTGTTGTCGCGGGAAACGCATTCATGGGGCTTCATTGGCCCTGGGTGGAGCCTAGTGGTGTGTGGAACTCGCACATGATAGTGCCGAATACCCACAAAAACACCGCGAGTGCCATCAGTGCCACTATTGGTGAGGTACCTCGGAACAACAAATCATCAGGGCACCTCGACGGCTAGTTAGCTCCCTAAGGGACCAAGTCCATCTCCAGAGATGGGGTTGTCCTGTAGTGCACCGACTTTGGGACAGTGCAATGGGGTGTGGTTCCCATCCTCGCCCCTTGCCCCGCCCGCAAAAGCGCCTCCTCCTGTTGCTCTTTGGTCCCCTCATCTTATAAGATGGATACCGAGAGCGATTCCTCCTCCTGATCTTTAGCCCCCTCTTCATATAAGAGGGGTGCAAAGATCCCCCTCGGTTCAATTAGTTTCCCATGGGTTCACCCCAGGCTACTAAGCCCCACCCCCACGACAAGGCTTGAACCATGTTGGGGCAGGTATCCTATCTACGGTACCGTGTACACACGGTACCGGTTGCATGTACACATGCAATACACACTACGTGTCTATGTATTAGATTAAAACACTCCACTTACATTCCTTCTTCTTAAGAACACTCACCGAAGCCAGATACAAAAGCAGAATAGAATATTAAAGTATACCGGCAAAAAAAAAAAAAACAAAAACAAAATTTTGGGTTTTTACAGTGTAAGTTTTATTTCGATCCATGTAGAGATACTTAATACCGTTTTGGCCTTTTATTATAATTGTTATAATATACTGTTATATTAATTGTTGTAATAGTGAAGGTAAATAAATGAAAGATATTAATTGCAGATACCATAGCTCTGTTGAGTCGAGTGTTGGCTACCATGACTAGGCGCGAGGAGGAAGATGCAGACAAAGAAAACCAGGCCATAGTGTACGATAAATTGTGGGATATTCAACCATTCAGACCTGGAGGCTATTGGTTTTTACAAGCGGGTATGTTTCATGTTACACTATTTGTCAGGGGTATAACCTTATCGGTACATTCTCACCTGTGACAGACCTGACGGATTGATAAAATACTATTCAAATAACGGAATAGCTATCCACTAGTAACATTTTGTTTCTTTATTTTTACTTACGGATACTCCAGCACTAACTGCTATGCGAGAGAGTCTTCCACATATTATATTAGGATTAAACGAGAAATTTTATATTAAATTTCTTTAGTTGCCATTTGTTTATAATATGTGCCGCCTGCCCTTAAACAATTTTTTTTAATCCTGTTATTAAAACCCTACGCTTCACCAGAGGACGCTCAAGAGGCTATAGACTCGGAACAAGAGGCCGCCCCGGCGACCCCTCCCGCGGGTGAGGTGTGCCTGCTGTCCAGCCCATGCATCGCGCTGGCGCTGGAGATGGACATCGGCAACCAGACCATACCCGTGCTCGTGCTGCAGGCGTCTCTCTCGGCCCAGGCCAAGGACTGGAGCTCTGAAGTGAGGAGTACTCTAAGTTATTGCATATGAGGGTAGGCAAACTTGGAGCTCTAACATCAAATATGAGGGTAGGCAAACTTGGAGCTCTAACATCATCAGGTGGTAGTTGTACGTTCTTGAGACATATACAGGAGTGTTGGAAATTGTGGTGGAGCCACCGCGGTCTGTAGATATGCCTCACACTCTATTACTTACGAAAACATCATGCCAGTTCATCAATGGGATGGGAAGAGAAAATTGGGTAGGCAAACTTGGAGCTCTAACATCAAATATGAGGGTAGGCAAACTTGGAGCTCTAACATCAAATATGAGGGTAGGCAAACTTGGAGCTCTAACATCAAATATGAGGGTAGACAAACTTGGAGCTCTAACATCAAATATGAGGGTAGGCAAACTTGGAGCTCTAACATCAAATATGAGGGTAGGCAAACTTGGAGCTCTAACATCAAATATGAGGGTAGGCAAACTTGGAGCTCTAACATCATCAGGTGGTAGTTGTACGTTCTTGAGACATATACAGGAGTGTTGGAAATTGTGGTGGAGCCACCGCGGTCTGTAGATATGCCTCACACTCTATTACTTACGAAAACATCATGCCAGTTCATCAATGGGATGGGAAGAGAAAATTGGGTGCCGCATGTTTATACAGGTTTGTTTGGATTTTTTCACATTAATTATTGTTTTCATACAAGCACGCCGGATGCAAATACATTTGACACCACCTTTGGACAGTACCCGATCAAAATGATTTAACGTTGTAATTTTGTCATAATTATCTTGCAGTTATACGTGGAGTCGACGTGGGCGATGCAAGTGTCGTACTACAACATCGGGCGCGCCATGTGGGAGCCGCTGGTCGAGCCGGTGGAGGTGCTGAAGGATTCGCAGTACAAGCACGTGCCCTGGGAGCTTAAGATGGAGGTGAGTAGGCTCCAGGACCAGGATAGACCAGTGCTTCCCAATTATTAGACTCTAGCGGTTCCCCGCGTTTCTGCCGCCTAAAATCCCAAGATATCCTTTATTTTTTAGGGTTTACCCTTCATTTTATAACCTCGTCCGAGGCGCACGACTGCCTCATCAAGTCTCAGTCTACGATCAATTTAAGTAAACCTTTAAAAAGTAAAAAGTCAGTCAGTATTAAACCTTTCAGAAGAACATGACTTCGGTAATTATTCAATGTATATTAAGTTTAATGTGTTCAATTTTGATGCTACTTTCTGTACTTACGACTAGACTAATGAAGTGGTATTGTTGAGTCAGGTGGTGATGCGCTCCAACACGGGAGGCGTGGTGATCGACACGACGGACGAGGCGGCCAACGTGCAGGCGCTTGCGCAGCGGCAGCCCAACACCTCCGTCACCGTTTCCAGCAGCAAGGCGCTAGAGCTCACTGTCACTAGCAGCGGTATCGACGTTCGTATTCCTATGTTTTAATTTTTGACATGAAATGTCTGTAAAAACGCACCGACCCATCGTGTACGTGATAAGAAATCCGAATCGTAATTTAATTATATATTTTGCGTATATAGTCAGCTCGCTGTTAGAATTTTTTCGAAGTTTGTATCGGGACCGGACGGGGCTTAGGGGGGAGGAGCAGTGTATGGAGTAGCAGATATCGAGGTTCGCCCTCTTTCTTTCGTAAATTTTGGGTTAATTACTTAAAAGGAAATACGTTATCCTCATAGAATCACTTTTTGGTCCGGATGAAGCTGAAATTAATGTAGAATCCTGAGGCGTGCAAGCAAACAGCAATGTACATTCACCCGTTACACTTGTCCTCTACACACAACGTGCCCATATTACTCATTTGTAATTCACATACTGCCATTCCTGTATTTACATGCCTCTTCACTTTTATAATTAAACTCTTCTCTAACAACGTCGTTAAATACAAACACTGTGTAAGAAGTGTACGTGACTTTTAGGTGCTGACTCAGCTTGGGAATTCGTTTGCGGCGGCGGCGGCAGTCACCGAATCGTCCACTAGCCGTTTGAAAATTGAGGAAGTGAGTTGAAGTGATCTGCGTATATATAGTACGCAGTTCATACTTACCGTACTACATACGTGTAATATCACCTATCTGTTGTATATTGAGGTAGTGATTTCAATCATTGCCTTTGTGTTCAATATGACATATGACACTGATGATGAGATGTATAATGCTGTATCAGCAGATAATGCCCATTTTGTGATTGCAGACGTCTGAGAAGAAATATCTGGGCGCGCCGTACGTGCTACACAACTGTACCGGTCTCACTGCCAAGTTGTTGCTAGATAAAAACAAGGACTTCTCTGTCTTCCTCACTGACGAGTACACGTCTACTGACTACAAGTGAGTAGTGCGTGCGTGTGGTTTTGCATGTACGTGTGCATGTGCATGCATGTGTTTGAGATTATACCTCAATGCTCCAAGATATCACCATTCTAGAGTCCAGCTTGGATCTAGCCGTTAATAAGAAAGTACATGCTGTATATATAGTTATGACAAATACATTTTTCAAGTCTGTATTACTCATTACATGTTCGTTAGGATTATTAAATATATAACGCGGTATGATACGTAAAAGTAGAGTTATTGTCATTCAAATGGCAAAACAATAATGTTATAGTGAAGTTGTCATTCTGAGTCTATAAATGCCTTTTTAATCAATTAATTATTAAAGTGGATGTTAAACAAATAAAATAATACATAAAATAGCTACATTTTTAAGATTAACTACTTTTGTCTTTATTTTTATAGGGAGGTGGTGCTAGAGCCTGGTGCGTGCGTCCCTCTACAACTGATCAACGTGGGCAAGAACTTGATAAAACTGAACGAGCCACCTCCACCGCTCAAGTTGAATGTAAAGGTAAGCACAATTGTGTGTATGTGTGTAAATGTGGATGATACGAGTTAATTCTTTAATGAGAGATAACAAATACATTAAGAGGAATTTTGGTAAAAGTAATCTTGTATTCAATAATAATTATTTTACCCATTGGTTGTCAAAAAAAAAAGAAATACTTTTAACTTTAGTTACTTTCGTGTCCCCCTGTAGCATTAAAAGATGTCTTCCTTCTATTTCTTAGTTTGTTTTATCAATCGTCTGTATTTTGAATTTTGTTTTAACAATTATTTTAGAAGTCGCTGATTTCACAAGTTATTATTATATTTCCAAGTAGTTAATTGATACTTATCTCTCACCTTCGCTGGTGGTGAGTCATCTTGATCAATAGGGTAGGATAGGACAGTAGGATAGGACAGTAGGGTAGGACAGTATACTGGATATCCTCCAGTACTCGATTTTATTTCAAATTATGTAATAAAATATGTAACTTGTTACCTAAATGTTCTAAAAAGTACCGAATAACCGGGAAATAATATTCTTATAATAATAAGCAATAACGCTTGGGCCATTGATAAGAGGGCAGACACGTCATCCACTGTGGCGCGCCGGTACCGTACACCAGATACTATGGCGACCTACGGAATATACGATTGTGGGCCTTTGCGTATTCTTAGAAGCATACATATCTTTTTATATATATTTTTTACTATACAAGTACAATGTTTTTACACCATGAGTGATAAAAATGTCAAATAATCTAATAGATTTAAACTAATTGATAAAGTTTGTTAAAATTAATCGCATTTTTCCAATTCGCTATAATACACATCAATTTTTTGCCGGTTACTCATATAAAAAATTGTGAAATTATATTATTATATGTGAAAATATATATTAATCTATTTCCTAAGTTCCTGCTTCAGTGGGTATTCGGGACTTAGGGGGATTAGCAACCTGTGAAACCGGCTCTTAAATTGAACTTATTATCATCTGCCTGTTTAACCAGCGCATTATCTGTTAATTATGTATTAGATAGTAGAGATGGAGGAAGACGTGTGCGTTCCTGTAGAACGCGCGGACAAGCGCTACTTCGGGCTACGACGCGGCGCGGGCAGTGGAGGTGGAGCGGGTCGCGGTGTGCCGCACGTTGCCGCCGCAGAGCCGCGCGGGCTCATCTCCGAGGTGGTGATGCAGGACGCCGCGCTGCATGTGTACCTGCGTAGCGTCGTGCAGGTATATCTGGCGACCCGAGGAGGAGCAGTCTGGCCTTCCCGCTGAGGCTAGCCTATCGCTGGAGGTATCCTGTTGGCTACAAATCGGGAACCCTTCATTTATAGCGGCTGTAGGTAGAAGCAAATGTTTAGTCGGTATTGCACTTCGAGCCTGACATACGGTCAAAGTGCCACCCCTAGGGATTATCAGTAAATGGATTCCCATGTGTCATGTCTGGTGTCCTTGAGGCATGTTGACGTGCTCCTGCATGGGGGACGGGGCGGGCACTCTGTTGGTGTGTTCAGTGCTACTTTTCCTCGTAGGCGCTATTGAACACATAACTTTTTATTTATAATGGAATTCATGATGCTTTTTATAAAAATGTAAACTTTCTGATTGTATCTGTCGCCATGAATGTACACACACATACGTGTGACAATATGATATATCTACGGATGCAATTGTTGCGCAGGTTAGTAACATGCTGGGCGTGGCGGTGTCGGTTTATTATATGACGGCGAGCGGCAACGAGGTGCGGCTGCTGGGCGAGGTGAAGCCGGCGGGGGTGCTGCGCCTGCCGCTGCAGGCGGTGCATACGCCCACCGCAGAGATATTCTTCTCTGTTGAAGGTAAAACCCGCGACACAAAACACCTGGCACTCACGACGTCATATATCAGATGCAGCTTACACAGCTGTTACGTAACACAGGAAAATGCATTTACTCATTGCATTACGGTACTGATTTCTTGTACAGTAACAGTAAGAGTAACAAAGTAATAGTAAGAATAAGAGTTAAATACTATTATTCTTAGAAATAAAGTAAATGATATCTGCAGGATTTACGGTGTCTGCGTCGCCATTCATATGGCGCGAGCTGCAACAGGAAGTGAATCTAACGAAGCTTTTGCAGTGTGATTCCAAAGACAAGAAGAGTGGAGAGAAATTCTATTTGATGGTATGTTTTCAGTTTTTCCTTCCGTAAGTACTTCGTAGATAAAAGTAAATGTGGTGTAACGGTACGGGTGTCGCTTGTTAAGACCGTTAGCCGCGTGTGGTCCTGGGTTTGATCCCCAGGTCGGGCAACTGTTATTAAATGTTCCTCAGATTATTCTGAGCACGCATTACATTGTCCGGGATTAGAATGTGTCCGAAGTGGTCATAGGCTTGCCACCTGTGACATCATGGGCTTCAATACCTAAATCCTAATCCTAAATACCTAATCGTGAGTGTGCTGTTATATCTACTGGACTTAGGAGTTGTGGATGTAATGGCACACCTCTACCTACCTCTTCGGGGATAACAGGCGTGAAGGTACTTAACAACATTAGTAGCCAGCATCTCTTATTGTAATTGTTTATTTACTGTGAAGATTAACATTTATTTTCAAAAGTACCACAATCATCTTTAAAGTTCCTTGTAGGCACTATGTGAGTTTACGAGCCTCGCGCAAGGACGTCGTACGGAGATGTTTGTATGCTCGAGTGTTTCGAGTGCGTATGTGTGTAAACAACATGCGTGTTTGGGTTTAAACGTGCGAGCGCGCATGTATATGCGTATATGTGTGCAAGCGTGCATATAAAGTGGGTAATTTACCTCCTAACAAATAATTAATATGTGCAATCTGTGTGTGTTGACTCTTTTATGTTCGCCAGGCTGTGGGCAAGATGGAGCAAGTGTTCCTCGAGAACACGACGCGCCACACGTTCTCGTCGTCGTGCTACGACATCGTGCTTCGTCCGGCGGTGAGGCTGCAGAACTGCCTGCCGGTCCCCGTGACAGTATCGCAGCTCGGGCTGCAGCGGACCTGCGAGTTCCGGCCCGGGGAAATGTTCCCGCTGCCGCACCTCGCGCCACACAGGGCGTCTGTCGTCGTCATGGTAATAACAATAAGTTATTAAGTACCTAAACACCTTCGGAATCATGTTGTGTCGATAAAACAAACAACAAACTGCATCAGGACAATGACGTCGATATTTTTCAAGTAAAAAAAAAGTGTTTAAGAAATTCACAATATCAATCGCATTGTGTGTATAATGTGCCCGTCGAAGAACTGTGGCACATATGCGCGTTTGAGTTCCAAACTGTACTTTAAAACGCACCCCCTCCACTAGGTCCAGGACTACCTCGACAAGTGCTGGGTGTGCACCAAGAGTCTACCCACGTCCGAGACAGAGCTGAGTGTGTGGACGTTCGAGTCGCACGACAGCCCCGCGCTCATGACTCTGGAGCTGGGCATGCATAGTGTAGAGCAGGACGGCACGCAGCTGCTCTCGCTCTACTGTCCCTTCTGGATGTTGAACAAGACTGGACACACGCTCTGCTACAGGGTCAGTATACTGGATAATCTATACATACAAGATGTCCAAATTTTTTTGTCGCAAATTTCTTCGAAGATATTGTTGCAATGGGGTCATGTACCTGCATTGCCTATTATATTTTACCTACAAACTTGCAATCAAATTAATAATTGAGCAAAATAACATTACGGAGGTTATATATTGCTCACAGTAGAACTTACGAGACATAACTTTAACATCAACTGCAAAAGACATGAAAGTAGACTTAGATAATCTATGCGACAGTAGCGACAATGAAAGATTCCCGTCGTTCAATAATGAAAAGAATGCTTTATGCCATTCAGTGTAATGTAAGAGATTGTTCTTGGAGGTATTGTGCGTTTGGAACATCGACTTTACAGCCCGTGACTAATATCATTTAGTATCGACCAGTCTGGTGACCTGTCGACAAGTTGGGAGTGTCACCTTTTACGTTAACATCTAACAACAGTAGCTATTAATGGTTGTTTGTAACGTATGATGGTGTACAAAAATTTGCCAAACATCTCATTTCAAAGAAGATGGCATAACATTTCACTAGTAACATAATGTAAAGCTTATAAGTTTTAGGTAGTAATTTATATAGAGCACAACTTTCACAGGAAGCTTAACAGAGCAACACTAAACAAATCGGCATGCGTTGTTGTCTCTACCATAATTCCGTCCTTTTCTTTATAATCTCATGTATTATGGCCACAACATTAACTTAAATAATTTTTTTACGATGAATAAATACGATGATAATTTTTCCGTATAGAATAAAACGTTATGCTTGAATAAAATACTGTATATAAATAATTCTTCGTGAATTATTACTTTACTAGTGTAGCGCCAAGCCCGCGGCCGAATTGAGCCGGGACGACCGGGAGGTACTTTCTACATAACTTAACACGTAAACATACACATAAACCTATCGACTTTTTTGTTTTCTTTCATTGCGTAAATTCAAGTCAGTACTTTTTAAAAGTCATAAAATGTTATAGTATTGTATGATGTTGTCGACTGTCGGCTAGGACTTCCCACACATCTCATCTATAGTCACAAGGAACTGATTACATTTACTTACACCCTAACCCACTCACCACCTCAGCGATTGACTTGGTCGCTTGTAGTAGAAAATTTGTAGGCATAAATAATAAAACAGGACCTCTGCAGGTTGTAACGTCGATGTATTTTCTTCGAAATTACAGTAAAGACACCGAGTAGCACATATTGATGTGGTCTTTGCTTACCCTGTAGGATCTATATCCCATGGGGTAATCACATCTATGTGTGTGTGTGTGTCTCTCAGTAAAACTAAGTGGTAGTGTAGTAAAATAAGTAGCGTACTAAAACTAAACTCGGGAAGTCGTTATATCCAATGTCTTGAATTATCTTTACCTTCTAATTTGTAGTTCGATACTAATTGACTATATATTTTATTCATATTTATATTCACTAACCGTATTATCAGTCGCATATGTTCCGTACCACAAAAATGTTTACAGTACTCTGAAGCTGCAATATTATGTTAAGGACCTTGCCTAAAGTACTGTCACGCCGAATAGTGACTGAAGCATGCACTTGCCGTGCAATAATATTTATGTAGGATTCGGCACGTAGCAGAGTTGAGGAGTTAGCTGCACATGTGTACAATCGCTATGTTATACTGTATGATGGATCTGTAAAACGCCACCAGTATTTCATAATTTTTTTTTTCTTTTTGTAATTGAATTATTTTGTTTTATTTTATTCAATAGTAATGACCCTTATGATGACTGATACTTAATAATATATAATTTATTATGCAATGAATTAAAACAAAAATCAATTTCTTTTATTAAAAAACTCCAATTAAAAAAAGGATAGGTTGGAAGAATCCAACCTATCCTTTTTTTTATAAATAGAAATTCAGAAAAAAAAACAGCGCGACTTTACTTAAGAAGTAAGCGGTGTAGGAGGCAAGGAACAACTGGATAACCAACCACAACGCCCGTGACATACGTGACCGTCCCGCGCCTCGCCCCTGCTACACCGTATTTCGTAATTTGTGCCGGGACTTATACTAATAACCCAGCAATATGTGATGGTCTGCCATTATCATTATTTAATTTTTACGCGTTTCATGTCTAAATTAAACACTAGGGCGCACATTAACAGTACTGCATGGATATTTCGTGCGCGGTAACTATATAATTTTGTAATATAAATTACATTTCAATTTAAGAATCTCTCATTCTTATTATATAAAATCTACTTTGCGCATGTCTTTAAAATGAGATTCTGACATTTATCTTTATCTATTTTTCATTATTTTATATGTGATATAAATGTTTGGTCACTGTTCATTCCGTGATTGCAGAAGTCGAAGAAACCAGAAAAAGAATCCAGCACCCCCAATAAGGTAGCCGCGAGCTGTTATGCTACAACAGCACTTTAATCAACCGCCTACTCGCATCACTGACAGTGTTAGACTCAGCTGATCGGCTTTGCAAAATCTAACCACTTATTATTTGGGCACTAGCAACTTTTTTTTGGTTTCTAACGATATTTTTTTATGCTTGAAGCGGACAAGAATCTTGCTTGGTTGTGTTTATGTGATTTTTTTCCAACCTGATTCTTGCACATTTTATATTTATTTTTTTATTATGCTGCATGTATCCAGATGTGCATAATATATTGTAAACACTAGTATTGTAAGTATCATAAGTATTGTATTTGTATTATAAGCCCAGAATATGTCTATGCGTTCCAGATAAAACATTCTCGTTGCAGTAAGTTTCTTAGAAGTCACATCCCATGTCTAAATGATGTGGTGAGTGGCTTGAAGTATTTTGGACTGGGCGCTCGTTATCTGTCCGGTACACGCAAGCTTTCAATTGTTAACATAGTGTGGTTGAAATTTAAATCCCACTATCCTTCGCACTGTCAAATGTTTTAAACGGCTAACGTACCTTTTGGCTTAATCGCTGCTTTTGCATGACTACTACAATCGCATGATAAAATTAATTACTTGACCATTGAAGCTTTAATTTTATTTATTTAATATGTTTGGGAACTGGTACTTGAAGAAAATACGCTTCGTTTGGGTGTTAGTGATAGCGGTTAGAGGTACTCCTACGGTAGCTACGTCGAATACAACGAGCGGAATTCTCTTTTCAGAATGTGGACGAGACGAACAACGTAATATTCCACCCGAAAGACTACAAGGAGCCGATTCTGTTCTCGTTCCGTGCGAAGAATTTCTTCGGCAAGAAGAAGGCGGCCATACGGATAGAGTTCGGAGAATGGTCCGACAAGTTCTCCCTGGACGTGCCCGGGAGCTCCGGGGTGGTCATTTGTAAGAACGAAGGAAGAACATATCAGGTCAGTAAGGTTTTTATATTGTCTGGGAAATTAAGAAAACGCGAGACAAAAACGTATCTTCTGAGTTTTAACATTAAAAAGCTATGGCAGACTTAACAAGAATTAAACATTTGCTGATAGAATATAATTAGAATAGAATATAATTATTTATTTGCATACGCATAGTGCATACAAGACCATCAAACAAGTGATTAAATCCCAGCCATGCATCACTGAAAACAATCAGCATGCAGATGAATTAATAAGATGTGGCGGACCTTCATTCTTATTTTTTTATGTAACTTTGATCGCTTTTGTTTCAGGTGGCTGTTACTAATCAATTGACGTTCAACAGTTTAACTAAAATGGTCGTGTTTACGCCGTTCTTCCTCATCATCAACGAGTGCCCATTCGACATCCAGTACCAGGAACTGCACCGGTCTGGAGATCCATGGGGAGAGGTATACGTTCTATATAATGACTGTGGTTAATAGGTATAGTTTACGCATCAGCACACTAATTATGTGGTTGTTCTTAGGCGTCGGTAGTCGTAAAAAGGCTCTGCTAGCTCGTTTGCCCCCCCCCCTCATTCTATAACAAAGAAATACCTAATTGACTTAATGACTGAGAGATCCGTAACTATCTCAAAGTGATTGCAGGCACTCTTTCTGTTTTTTTCCCTCAAAGCGTGGTCAGTCAAAACTGCTTTCATCATGTTACGTTTAATCAATTGAGGTATTTTTAGGTTAAGCAAAATACAAGTTCTCCGCTTTGGCCCCTCGTCGAGAAGGAGGACAAGCTACTGCGGCTGCGAGTGGCCTGCTCCAAGGAGCTTTCGGCGCCCTTCCTGTACACCGAGCAGCACAGCGTATGCCTCAAGCTGGACAATATGGTGAGTATATAGCAAACTATCGTGATGAGTGTTACGGGCAGAAATGTAAAATTGTGATTCGCTAAGGGTCGGACTAAGGCTGATTTCACAGGGAATTATTAAAGTGATAAAATACCGCACCGATACTTAACTCCCTAAATACACAAATGCTTTCCATTAATTACTTCTAACCGGAACCTGTGAAAACAAAAATTGTAGTTAATTTACCAGTTAAGTTCTAAATAGTTGAAATCGGGCCTTCAAAGGAACCCGAGGAACCGCCCATTTTTGATTTTGTGAGTGAATGCATTTTCCCTTTGCTATGTGGGACTCGCGGATGAACCGAATACTCACTTAAGCCCCGCGGGTACCATGGACAGCCAAAGCTGTGGTGCCCATTCTGTTGACGACAGGGGACTTTGGCAACTCGCCAGTCCCTTAACAGGAACAGGAATCCTCCAAAAGATTGGATAACTAGTGAATTAATGAAAAATGACGTACAATTAGTATCTGTATCCGTTTCCAACAAAATATAACCTCCCTTAGAATCCGATTGTGCCGATACGTGTTTCGGAAATTTATCTGGTGTTTTTGAACAAACTGGAGTGCCTCCAGATTATGGCCATACGGCTTTTTGTGGGGTGCGCAAAGTTATCACCGTAATGCCTGGATGAGGCACCTTTTTAAACTCCACACTATTTGTACCGAGAGAACACCTGCGTATGTAAAAGGAAAAAATACAGTCGAATTTTAAAGAGTTACTTTAGTCTAATGATGCGGTTCCTACTACACAACATACTAGATACTTCAATTCCTCGTTTGATGGTCGATCAACTTTACTTTGGAACTCACTGCCTATCAACAATAAATACGTTACAAATTTCAACACCTTTAGATCGCTGGTGATTTTAAGATATTAATATTGTGCGCAATAAATAATATTTCATCCATTCATTCATACGGGTTGACTTAGGATAGGGTGTATGATGTTTTGACTTTAAATTTGTTGAATGAATTATCCAAGGTGTATGATAAAGCGTATAATAGGATATAATCGAACGAATGATGATGATTTAATTGTACGATGACGTAATTTTAATTCACCCAGTACGGCGGCTTACACGTGGAGACTCAACTGAGCGAGGGCGGCACGTACGTCACGGTGCGCCAGTACCGCGCCGGCCACGCGCCCGCGCTGCTGCTCAACTACACGCAGCATGTGATATCAATCTACGAGAAGGAGAATGTTAACGTTAAGTACGTAAACACGAATGGAAAGCGTGTACGCGCGCACCCTAACACGCAATCTCACATACGTACAATGTTACACAGGGAAGGCAAGCATCGCAAGCCAAAGTGACGACAGCTAGTACTGGCGCGTTTTGAGCACACTACGAGTAGGTTGCCGATTGGTGGCGTGGACTGAATGGAAGCAACACATCTGCATTAACGAGCGGATGTTAATGGGCATGGATAGGCATCCAATTGGCTCCGGTTCCTTTTTTTAATCTTTCTGGACAAAAAAAAAAAACAAACATGTACCTACATGTTTGTTTTTTTTTGACCTAATTGACTTAATGAACCACCCACACATAGGTACGTCCTCAAGTACATATGTGTAGACTCCCACACATGCATAGGTTCACAAAAACATGCGTCATATGTGTACGCGTCATTGCAGTCGTCAAATTTTTACTCAAAACCCAGCTTTTTTACGATTTACGTAAAATTTAAATAGCGTTTGTTTTGTTTGAAATTTTTTTATGTCGTAAAATTATTGGAATCAACATTATTATCTCCTAAGTAAAGGTCTATACAAAATATATTTATTTTTATAAAAAAAATGTTTGCAGAAAAATAGCACCAATGCATCGTCTGTTGTTCACGTGGGACAATCCCGCGGGACCGCGGACTCTCATCGTGGAGGGCCATAAGAGGTCGGAGTATGGAAACGACTTGCGTAAAGACGGCATCGGAGAAATCATGTAATGTAGTAGTAAACTTAACTACAGCTGATAATGTGTACTAGTGCCGCGACTGTCCAGCAACAGAGAATCTTTGTCATATAATTAAATAGGCATATAAATGATTTTACACTATTTAGGAGAGCGTTGTGCCATGCTGCATATGAGGAGGTAGTGCCATGCATAGTGTCATGACACTACATCATTCTATTCAACGGAATTGGGCCGGCACGACCGGGGAGGTACCTTTTCGCCCACATAATACCGCCGTAAAGTGATATCTTCGGTGTCTTGTTTCGTGCGGTTTGATATTTCGGTGTGAGAAAAAGCATTTTTAGGATTCCGAGTTATATGACGTCATAAAAAAAATTGTATTCAGACCGTTCGGTCGTATTTATTATTATTTTTGGAGTTTATTTCTTTGCTAGTTGACACACTTAAATTTTTTTATAAAATGACGTCCTTTAGGACACAGAATTGTAATCAAATAATAATGTCTGTGTTAGTATGATGGCAGAAGCTATACCAATAACATAGTACTCGTAGGCTCATGAAAAACATAAATTTAATTCAAGTATTTATGTTGTGTTACCAGTATAGCAGAAGGTGTGAAGCTATGGTGGGTGTCGTTCTTGGATGGGCTGCAGCGCGTGATGCTGCTGACGGACGACCCGCTGCTCGCCAGCGGCGCGCACACGCTGGGCGAGGCGGAGCCCGTGCTCACCGAGCTCGTGGTCGCTATACACGGACTCGGCCTGTCGCTGGTGAACGACGTGGGCCATCAGGAGATACTCTACGTCTCCGTGTCATGGTACCTATTAATAGTGTTCTTGGCCGAACATTGACTACGGCGGCAAGAGATTTGCATAACTCCGCCTACTTAGGCTCCGTACTGTTCATTAGTAATTGAAAAGTGACAATAAAATTGTTGGTCCAACTCGGATGTCTACTCCGGCAAAACAAAAAGGAGTACGTCCTTTTTATATATACACAATACATATGCTATAAATTTATTCTACGTAATTTTCATAGTTCTGGAATCATTTGGGAGCAGTGCAAGATAGGCAGCCGTCGATATAAAAAGATCGAAGATCAGAAACACGTGCAGCTGGAGGAAGCCTACCAGAGATATATCATGGAGAAGACGGTGCAGGAAGTGTCTTCTGTCGTTGCCATAGACGAGAAGTTAGAGGTAAGGTGTAGCAATGCAAAATTTTATATAAATACTAAATATAATATAATTATTTTGTGTGATATATCGACGACTATACCCTACAATGGTAATTTAGTCTTCCATTATACAATTATTGTGAGGGGGCTTAGGAGAGATGCTAAGATATTACCCCGCCTCCTGCTGGACATTACGGGGGCGGGGCTGTAGTTGTCGCTCCATCTTGTATAACATACTTAATCACCCCGCGTAGTTATATTTTCCCGCGGTCACGGGTACGCCACCGTTATAATTGCGTGCCAAAATTCTGGACCCACCTACTCAGGCGTATTTTGAAGGTGGCTGTGTGGGCTCGCCAAAAATACAATTACGCCTACTATGGGTCTTTCCCTCTCTCTGTTTGTTTTATAATCATAACTTAACTTCGGCAGGTGGACTTCGAAGAGATGCGTATGCTGAAGCCAACAGCCCGCCTTCTGCGGCGCACGGCTGAGGCGGGTCTGTGGGCGTCACTGGGGCTAACGGCACATTCACGGCGGCTGCACGCACGCCTTCACCGTCTGCAAGCAGACCAGCAGCTGCCGCTGCCCACATTCCCCGTGGTGCTGGCGCCCGTGCCGCCCTCCAAATCGCTAGCGGCCGCTGACCCCAGCGGTTAGTGTGTACTGTACTGGGGAGCTCCGCGTAGGAAGCTGTGTGCGTCGCTGGGACTTGTTGGCGTACTCGCGGTGGCTGCAATGTCACTCACTAAGTCCCTAGCAGCTGCTAGATTCGCCTAGCGATCCTTTTTTAAAATAAGGGGGCAAAAAATTACCAATACAGCGAGAAGCTATACAAATCCTATGCTCGCTTTCGTCATACACGAGTGGAATGCCTATCATTATTGCCAACTACCCTTTTTCGGGAAATAATCTATTTTAATCACAGATTTATAAAAATACTGTTATTATTAGTAACCTAGCAACTAGATGAAAAGTAATTATCTGTCATTCTCATGTTTCATGTTTCAATTTAACACAAAATTTTAGGGTGATATGTCAGCTAAAGGGTATGCATATTTCATGCAACCACTATTCTACTGTCCATTCAAATAGTTTTTTAGTATGTCACTGTTAGAGTACATATTACACCATAGAACTAATGAAGTGTTGATTTATCTTAATTATAATGTAAACAAAACTGCTCGATTCTTTTAATCATTAGCCATTACGTTGGGTCTCATTTTCCGTAGGTATAAAGCCGTTTATTGAACTGTCTATCGTGGAGCGCGTGATGCTGCACAGCAAGGTCCGCCAGTACAAGTACTACAAGCTGCTGGTGCAGGAGTTCCACGTGAAGGTGGACATGGGGCTCATCAACGCGCTCATGGGCATGTTCCCGCAGCGACTGCTCACCGAGCAGGAGGCGGTGAGTGCGTTTGTATTCATTATGGAGACAAGCGGAACATTTTGTGTTGGAACAAGCGTAAATTTATATTAAACGGGGCGAGTATTTTTATTGCACTCACTCACTTCCTCCATTTTCAATTAGAACTTATTAAGTGATTTTTTTATTAATTATGTGACTTATGACATGTATCGTACTGTCATATTTTTAGTTGGACGCCTTCCAACAAGATCTAGAACGGGCCGGCCAGCCGCTAGAAGCACTAGCAGCTATTGGAGCTACCTCGGATCTTAAGAACTTCTACGACAACCTCCATTTATCGCCGCTGAAGGTATGTATCTGGTCACGTGATACGCGAAGATTTAATAAAATGTATGAACAATGCATTTCGGCAATTTTCCAGACTGCTAAATCAACTTAACTTGTACTAATTTTATTTATTACAACTCTGTGTAATATCCCACAAATATTATAAATGCTAATGTATGTTTTGTTCCTGTTGAATATTATTTGGTACAGACAAGGATTACAAATTTAAATACTCACCTTATAGGCCGAAAGAGGATTCGTATAGATCTAAGGCGTGGCAGCAACACTACATAACTATTATAAACGGTTTCTCCGTTTGGACTTGCGCGTACATTTCAGACAGCACTCTTTATAAACGTTAGCTTGTCTTTCATATTCCACGTGATGTTCATGTCGCTATATAACGGTCTGTTCTCAGGTGCACGTCTCGTTCTCGCTGGGCGGGGCGACTCAGCTGCCGTCGTTCGTGGGCACGGTGCTGCAGAGTATCGGCGTCACGCTCACTGATATGAACGATGTTGTATTCAAGTGGGTCCTAGTCTCTTATGTTTTTATAGTGTTATTATAGTATTCATTTTTATAGTGTTCCCTCTGTAGAATGTTATCAGTGACAGCTTTTACGTTCCGTGCCTTGCAGTAATATATTACAACTAATAAAAATAAACATGGACAAGGAAAAACCAAAGTAAAATAGTAAGGAAAAATAATTAAAAAAATGTCTATTAGAAAAAAAAAAAAACATTTGTGTCTACAGAAATTCGGTAAATGTAATAAAAAATATTTTGGTCTCTATGCGATTAGACATTAAATGTGAAATTCTTTTTTAGATGTGATATTCTAAAATCGGTATATTTTCTAACCATCTCTTATACTTTGTTACATTATTATTGCCCATAACACGTCATTGTATTAAATAGAATATTCAGTTATTCACGAGCTCGTTGCTTTATTCATAACACCACGAATCGAAAAGTAACAGAAAATGCCATCGATGACAATATATGGTATAATTTTAAGTTCCACGCCATTAAGTTCAACTCGCCCGGTGACGCGCTGTGCGCGCACGTTTTTTTTGTCGTGAGTAATTTTATCATATTTTACGATAAAAAAATCCTTATGTCGTTAATATGGAAGAATGAAGCATTGGGGAAGACGTCAGTGATGTCGATTTGTTTAATGATAGCTCATTTAAGTCCGAAGTGATGCAGGCGAATATTCCGGAGTCTGCAAAAATATATGTTAGAGAAAGTAGAAATGCGGAGAAGAGAAAAGCAAGGGAAGAGGAGAATAGTGTAGATGATGACTTTATTACTGTTAACAAAAGTCAGCCTAAAAGAGTAATTCGAAGCGAATCTTTTGAGTTACAAAACAATCGGAGGGTAGATCAAAATGAGAACAAAGAAGATTCAACAACATGTTAAATATGTATAACCTCCATGGAAAGTCTACCTAAGCAAATGGCTTTGGCCATATTATTAAGAGGTGAAAATATCAAAGGAATCACTAGAGTTAAATTCAAAAGTTTTAATAAAATATTAATTCAGTTTGAACATAATGAAGACGCTCATAAGCTACTATGCTGTCACAAATTAAAAGAAGTGGGTTTTAGGTGTCAGAAAATTGATGAGTTATCTTTATCTTACGGGATCTTTAAGGGGGTGGATATGAGTGAGGAGGAACTACTTGAAATAATAAAGTGACAAGGAATAAGTGTCTACTAGTTGACTTAAACGTCTAACTTCGGAAGGCAATTGGATTGATAGTGAGTCTTTTCTTCAGAAATTTTGTTTCAGAGGTAACACTCTACCGTCATACATATATACATATGAATGCTAATTCCAACTTGAGCCTTATATGTTTCCGGTGTCTCAGTGCTCTGGTTGTTGGCAGTTCGGACAGTTTTGTCCAACAAAAAGAAATTATGTCCGAAGTGTGGATGGAACCACGAAAATTGTGATCTATCAAAATTTAAATGTCTAAAAAAAAATTAAATTGAATTAATGAAAATCTTGAAAGTGGCCATTTGATTATTAAAATAAGAATTAATATGCAAGACAAGTTTCGCATAATTAAATAAAGGAATTTTAAAAAAGGTGACTGGCTCGCATTTCGGCTATCTTTAGCAAGCGATTTCTACCAACGTACCTGTAATGTTCCTCAGGAGAAGTATGACTTTTTTGTAAACCAGATAAATAGCGCGGTGGACAAGTGCAGTATGTTAAATGTTGTTATAAGCCCTCTAGTAAATTCAAACCTAAAGATTATTGGAGTCCAGAAATTTCTAGCATAATTGCACAGCGCAGGTTAGCCTTGTCTATCTTCCGACGTAATCCCACTCCAGAAAATTTAAACAGGCCACAAGAAAAAATAAGAGAATCCTATAAAATAATAAGTAAGGCTAAACCTCTGATATGACAGAGGTTCTGTGATTGCATTGATCATTTTACATCGCCTGACATGGGTAAAGGGTTTCAGAGAATCAAAAAGTCATCCTCCCCTTGAAGAACAAAAGAAATTACTTCTGTCGCTTACATGTGATTACGTTTTAAATACTATGCCCACTTTCATCTCCAAAAATGAGATTGTAGAGCAGAAGTTTACAGTGCGAGAACTCGAGAGTACTGCCTTAAAAAAGACTGCACCAGGCGAGGATGGGATTTCCTACTCTATCATATACAATTGACCAAATGAGGCTAAATTATTCTTACTTAATATATATAATCAAAATCTCAGTTCGGGTATCGTTCCTGTTCAATGGTGACATATAAAAATTATTCCCATACCTAAATTTGATAATAGCAGTCAATCATCAAAATTACGACCTATCTCTTTAATTACTTGCCTATGTAAAACGTTTCATTTAATGGTACTAAAAAGATTGGAGTGGTACACGGAAAAGGAATGTATCCTTCCACCGTATACCATCGGGTTTATTAAGTCCCGCTCCTGCTTGGACTTGATAACACGTTTGGTCACACATATACAAATAGGTTTTTCCAAACATATTCCAACTCTCGCATGGTTTTTGGATATACAAGACGCGTATAATAATGTCTCGATTGATGTTGTAGTAAATATTTTGGTCAAACTAAAAGTGGGATCCAAAATGTGCGCTTATTTGTGGTCATTTTTAAGTGAAAGACGGCTGTTTGTAAGGCTAGATAACAATAGTGATGACTCAATGATGACCAGATGGACCAATAAGGGTTTAGCTCAAGGAGACCCTCCATCTCCCTTGATTTTCAATTTAATAACACACAGTCTATACAGATTGCCCTCGGACGTAGTTATGCGTCAGTATGCAGCCGATTTCGTTTTGTATTGTATAGACAAGAATATTAATGAATGTCAAAGACTTTTGCAATTTCGCTCTTGATTCCATAGTCTCTAAGTTGAGCGAAGTTGGTCCCCTGTTAAGTCAAATTATTGTATTTTCAGTAGAGCAAGGAGGAGAATACTACCTACGCTAAAAGTATACGGATGTAATATTTCTTTCTTGGAATGTACCAAATACTTAGGATGATTATGGTTGAATAGCAAACTGAGACGGTGTCTACACATTAATGAGATATTAGGAAAATGCTCTAAATCACTAAGTGTCCTAAAAATGCTTGCCGGTTGTTCATGGGGCGTGCATACAAAATACATGCGTAAACTATATTTAGTGTTAGTTAGGAACAGAATGGACTATGGGTGTTTTCTATATGGTTCTGGTGCTAAAACACATACACTAAAACTAGACAAATTACTAAATCAAGCTCTAAGGATAGTTTGGTGGTTTCATTAAATGTTCTCACAACCATGTAGTGGAGAGCGAGCTAAATATAATGCCGTTGTATTTAAGGACGCAATATTTATTTTAGCATATAAATACAACCTGAAACTAACTTCTTGGGTAAATGATGAGACTATCTATCTTATTGCAGATTTTTGTGCTTTGAGCAATTTAAGATGGGATACCAAAAGAAAATCTTTACTTATTTAAACTTATAACGACGTGAGCAGATATAATATCGATTCATTTCAAATTTTAAATAAGTTCAACCTAGACATTTGGGTTAAGGGTATCGAAATTAAAAACATATCGATATACCTGGATAGTGTTCAATATACCAAAATTTGTTATAATCCGAATTTATTAGTAAGTAGTGTTGTTGCGTAGTTAAATGAGAAATATGATGGTTGGCATCCAATTTTTACAGACGGGTCCAAAAGGTAGCTTTGGACTTGGTGCGAGATTTTATGACCAAACCCTACAGCACAGAGCCAAATTTAAAATTAATTGTGAAGCTACAATAATGTCTTTGGAACTCATTGCAATACGGCTAAGGCTTTATCTTACAGTATTTATCTCAATTTCAATAGAATAGCTATATTTTCCGACGTAAGAGTGCGTTGCAACATTTGGCTGGATGCGCCTCTGGCTGTAGAGGTGCATCGATTGCCTATGATATTTTATCATAATGAATAAACGGGGTACAGGTCTTAAATTGCAATGGGTTCCATCACATATTGGTCTAAAAGGGAATGAGGAAGCTGACCGTGTAGCAAGGCAGGCAAACATAGATGGAAATTTAATTACCTACTTATCTTACTATTGGGAGCTAGTACCTACAGTAGTAAGTTATGTTTTAATGATTGGAGATCTCAATTCGAAAACAATTCTAAAGAAAAGGCATATGGTACAAATCCATACAGGGTGAGCTTCCTCGTTTTGCCATGGTTTGAAAACTATAAGTAGAAATTATATTAAATTAGCTTGTAGATCCAAACACTATCCGTCGGCAAAGTTTGCTTATCTAATGAAAAAAACAGATTTTTCTAACTGTCTGACGTGTAGTAAACCATTTGTGTGATATGTTATGATGTGCAACATTTGCTGATGGAATGTGTCCGGAATAAGGATGAATGGGAATCACTGCTGAGTGCATTTAAGTTAAATCTCTTTGGTGTAGGGCTGATCCAAAGTATACTTTCAAAACCAACATCAGATGCGGCCAAAAATATGTAAATTGATGATAGTCGTCCAGCAGTAATTTTCGTTCTTAGACGATATAATAAAACATACTGTCAATATTGAGTGGTCACATGTCCATGTAATAAGGTACGATGGGTTTGTCATGTCCTTGTTGGATAAAAACCCCTTAAAAATAAAGATTAAAAAAAGAAAAAAAAAAGCCTTTAAGTTATTTCTATATCAATAAATAACACATATCATCTTATAGCGCATAGTAAGGCAATGATCAATATACTTGTCACATGGCAAATATAATTTAATTAGAGTACATTTTTCATAGATTTACATTCGTAATATCTGTGTGCCAGTTTATTATATTAGTAAGAGAAAGTTTGCATGGCACATGAAAATGAGATCTGTCATGCATATCACCGTACTGCGAAATTAGTATAACTCTTTTTGTTCTTTTAATTAATTAAGATTCACATTTTAGACTGTCGTACTACGAGAGAAACTACGAGTTCCTGTCACAAAAAGAATTGATTGGTCAAGTATCAAATCACTACACTGGGCAGGCATTGAAACAGCTGTACGTTCTAGTTCTGGGTCTGGACGTCATAGGTAACCCATACGGATTGGTCATAGGCTTGAAGAAAGGAGTAGAGGATCTCTTTTATGAGCCAATTCAAGTAAGCAATACATGCTGATCACAATTATTATTGTATTTAATCATTTTACTCATCATTTATTATAGCATAGGAACTGGCCGACGCTCATATCATCTAAACAACTAGACTACATGTGTTTCCTTGCTTTAAATCACTATAACAACTATTGCATGCTTAGTATTAGGGCTCTTCGGTACTTCACAAAGTTAGTGTTGCTCAGAAGAGCAAGCGTCGATAGCTAAATATGAATATCCTGTATTCTAAGACAGTCCCTTCCCTGTGTCTTTACTTTAAGTCTTTACTTTAGGTTAAAGTTTCTAATTAAACTTTTGCGCTGTGTTTACAAATGAAAGACATTTCCTATTTTTGTTGTGGTTAAGAAATTACATCTTTTGGTATCTTACAGGGCGCTATACAAGGCCCTGGGGAGTTCGCGGAGGGCTTGATGCTGGGAGTACGCTCGCTAGTGGGGCACACCGTGGGCGGGGCGGCGGGCGCCGTATCGCGCATCACCGGTGCCATGGGACACGGTTTGGCCGCGCTGTCCTTTGATAAGGTACCTGCGTTCGTGAGTGCAGAGCAGAGTTATAAGTGAGCGCATGTGCATATACGCAGTGGGCGGAGCGGCATTCGAGTCTACATGCGTGCAGGCAATAGAAGGACCTACGTTATTATTTCAGCCGATATGGGTACTCAGCTTAAGGCAATCCTTTTTGAACAAATTACAAAATGGCCGATACCCTGTTACCGATACGATACGAGTATTCGTGAAAATAATGATCGCAAATAATGATATTTGCGACTACGCGAGATAGTTGAAATACTTCCACCTCTGTCGCAGTACACTTGGTAGCTTAAGTTTGCCTAGGGTGCCTCACGTAAGTGTGGTCCCGGTAAGGTGACCGAAACGTCAAGAAAGTAGGAAGTTTAAACGTTTAAATTCTTTGATTAATCCGTTTCTTTATTTTGAACGATAATGAGATTCATTCTTATACGTGTTGCAGGACTATCAACGCCGCCGTCGTGACAATATCAACAAGCCGCCCGCTAATCTGCAGGAGGGTCTGGCGAGGAGCGGAAAAGGTCTCGTCATGGTATGTCATCCATGTTTTGTCTTATCACTTATTACAGTTATTAAAGATCTTTATGTAAATTTAAACAATTCCAACACAACAGGGCGTAGTGGACGGTGTGACGGGCGTGTTTACGAAACCGATAGAGGGCGCCAGAGGTCAAGGCGTGGAAGGGTTCTTTAAGGGTCTGGGCATGGGCGCCGTTGGGCTGTTGGCTCGACCTACCGCTGGGGTCGTGGACTTCGCGTCCGGCTCCTTAGACGCCGTCAAGAGGTGACTGACATTGACCTTTGTGCATGGCTTTAATCTGCATCTGGTATAGGAATACTAATCCTAATGTTATTTTAAGACTTGATAAAGTAATTTTAAATTTCATTTTTGCACGTATTCTGCACTGCTCTCTGTTTGTTTTAATTTATGACCTGTCTTTGAGAATTCTGTGCATATAGGAATGTTCCTTAATTAATTGTTTATGTTCTGTTATTTTTCTAATATCGTGTTGTGCATCGTGTTTTTTAGACTAAGTACGTGAGCAATACCGCTAATAAGCATATATTTTTATTGCGCTGTTTGCTTAATTATAATAAATAATAATCTTTTTTATGACACTTATTGTTATAATTAGTTTAACTGCTTTTTTTTATTGTGGTAGTAACTAATAATAAAGAATGAGAAAGCGAAAGACAAAAGAAAGAGTCGAACGTATTGTGTTCCGTGAAATATTTTTCCGTTGGCGATATTCAGCCTCGTGACAGAAGGGGGGACGAAGATTGTTGTTGACTGTATGACTGTATATTGGTGTGCAGATGCAGATGCAGATGCAGATGTAGATGTTATGCGTTGATATGATAACTCAGATATCGATGTTGTCATTTCTCCAGGGTGTAAGCTCCTACCATGTGCAGTCATATGCATTATGATGTGCTGCGCATGCACTTATTTCAATGTTGAACCGCAATTTTAGATTGTCAAATGCCCTTGGGTATATTGTGATCACTTTACCTAAATACTCAGCTAGTTCGGACACCCATTGTCACACTTGACAATGTTTAGTTTTGTCGCCTTTTACTAACTTCTAAGAAACTCGATGACAATTAGAAGGGGCTGGTAAATTACGCTTGTATTTCAGTGGTGATTTCTGGGCAATGGTCACTGGGCCTTCACAAAAATTAGGTTTAGACGTCCGATGTGGAGTTGTAGAGCGTCATCAATAGGGGGGAAGGACGTGAGTTGCGGTCTCACAATGTAAAGAGACGCCTTACTCAACTATCTTCAGAGACTGTTATCATCTGGTTCACGAAGGAACAAAACTCTTTCATAAAATTTGTACACGTGTATAATAGTTTAAGTCCATGGAACTGGATATGTGCTTGAGAGTGACGTATGCTAAGAGTATGTTGCTTGTAGTTGGGGGCTTACGGCCTGAGTGTGGCACTGGTATGAGGCCCGGATTATGAACCCCGGCTGTGGCTCGGGTGTGTGCAGCGTGTAGCCCGAGTGTATACTGAGCGTGCGTGCAGGGCGTGGTTGAAGGCGTGCGCGGCGTAGTGACCCGACCGCTGCAGGGCGCGTCCACAGCTGGCGCGAGCGGGTTCGTGCGCGGACTTGGGCGTGGCACCGCTGGCCTCATCGTGCTGCCCATCGGGGGGCTCGTCGACTTCACTTCCTCACTGCTTTCTTCTGTCAGAAGGTCTTCTATCTTCTCCATAATTATCATCACGTTGTTGTCAGTTTTTAAAACGCGCCACATACACTTACGAATGGTTAAATATTATGAATTTTATGGATTAATATAAAATCCAACACTTTCATGAATGTTATTGTTACTTATCAAAATATCAATTATTTGATTTACCATCTGTCGAAGAGCTGATATATTAAAATATTGAGGCTAAGCATTGTGTATTAGTCTTACATTGCTTTCCCACTTGTCCGATTAGTAGTGGTAACAAGCGTATAAGTTGAGACCGACCTCTTGGAGCACGGATTCGAGTCTCTTAAGGTCACTGATTTTTATGGTTGTATTATATTAAGTAAAGTAAAGTACCCTCACGCCTGTTATCCCCGAAGAGGTAGGCAGAGGTGTGCCAGTACATCCACAAATCGTAAGTAGATACACTGGAACACCCGCGATTAGTCAAGGTACTGAGGCACATGATGTCACAGGTGGCAAGCCTATGGCCACTTCGGGCACATTCCAATCCCGGACAGTGTAATGTGTGCTCAGAATAATCTGAGGAACATTTCTAATAACTGTTGCCCTACCGAACCCAGGACCCCACGCGACTAACGATCTTAACGGGCGACACCCGCACCGTTACACCACAGAGGCGAATGTATTATATGTGCTTCTGTAATAAAAATAAATATATAAAATTTCTTAAACTTTTAGATTATCAATATCAAATATATTTCAGTTATCTAGTATCTGTCACACTCATCCTTATGGTACTTAGCATACGGCAAGTCTAACGTGGTATGATAAGTCCACAGATTGGTGTTAATATAATGCCAAATTACTAACACTTTGCATAATTTATTATTATATAAATTACATAAAGAATAAAAACTGACAACTTTCCATCACAAGTGCGCATTCGTTTGAATTGAGTAGTTCTGTAGCTCAGCATTTTAGTTACCACCATCAATATAATTGGATTTCTATCCAAATGTCGTATAAATAAAAGTTTTTTTTGTACATAGATCATTGTAAATGCTACAGTTCATGTTCGTGCTAGGGCGATTAATTTATTTGACTCTTGTTCGACCAACTTAGGATAAGACATCCACATGAATAGGACTTGTCAGTGTACGCCAAAATATTATACTGTTATCTGTATAATGTTTTTGTATTTACTGGAAATAAAACCAATCATATTTTTTAGCTTTCCCATTTTAGTCTAGCTAATCTCAACACAATTTTTAGTTACAATTTAAGTACTAGTACTAGTTTTTTTAGTGTTGGTATTGCTTATGCACCTTTTGTAACAATTCATACTTTTGCTTATGAACTTTGTAGCTATGCCAAATTGTATGTGCAGGTTAATGTTAGCGTAAATGTTCTCGAATGCGCAATAGTAAGTATGCGTACCGTTAATGCTAATGATTATGATTCTCACGACGAGCCGGTGGTGACCACACTCATCAGCATTTGTGACTATAATCATACATTACCAATTAATACAATGTTCATCTGTGACATAAAGAGAGGCAGTTTATGTCTTATACAGTACTAACTTTTAGCCGCGACTTCGTCCGCGTGGACTACACACAAAACTACATGCAAAAGCTATTATTTCTATAGCATATGTGTTATTGTAACAGTTCATTAAAATCCATTCGGTAGTTTTTACTTGAACTCTATTCATACTTACAAACTTTCGCGTTTATAATATTGGTAGGATATTATGTTACGACTTAAGTATTCCCTAGTATTAACGCTAAGAACACTACTTGTGGATAATACGCACAGCCAGAGATTTATAAAATTATTGTTTACCACATCTTATGTAATGAACTGAAAATTATTGTTTACCACATCTTATGTAATGAACTGAAAATTATTGTTTACCACATCTTATGTAATGAACTGAAAATTGGAAGTGTCAACAGCGGATCTGTCATCGTTACAGTTATTGAAAGAAGCATTTGTTGAGTAGTAGAATATCACATCATAAAGTGTTTAACATTTGTTGAGTAGTAGAATATCACATCATAAAGTGTTTAACATTTGTTGAGTAGTAGAATATCACATTATAAAGTGTTTAACATTTCATGATGTAATATTCTACTACTTTTTCTCTACAATTTTATAAATCTCTGGCTGTGCGTATTCGGGGCGTCGGTAGTTCTTTCGTCTGACTGCTCTCTTTTTCTTGGCTTCTACAAGTAATTCCAATCTATACAAATATTTTGATGAAATTCTATTCGAAGACCGTTTTATCTTTTCGCTCGGGCTCATTGCTATGATTTTACCAAAAATTCGTAGCGTCTGCCACTGTCGGTCCGGATTACCTGGGATGAGGAACGAGTGGTTTGCCAAGCATGATTAAATAAAGCCCAATAGCTCTATGAGAGTGCGAACGGAATTAAGAAATTGGAAAGGCTCAACGCGTCTTAAAAATAACTTTAATATTTATCAGGGTATTCTGTATTGTTACTTTTAATGTTATACAAACGATTATAAAATAATTACCCACATGTTAAAATAGATAACGTTATACGTGGTGTCGGTAACATTTTCGTGAGTTCGTACGTTTAAGAAAAGGTACAGTGCGCAAATCAGTTCTCACTTTAAAACATACTGACACAACTGTATTGAACACAGAGTGGCGGACTTGTCTGAGGACGTGACGAAGCGGCGCGCGGCGCGCTACCTGCAGCCGGACGCGGGCGTGCGCCCGTACTCGCGCCTACAGGCCGAGGGCTACAAGATGCTGTTTGAACTTGAAAAGGTATGTAATATACCTTTACTTTTAATTTCTTTTATTTCTTAAGGTAGTGCCATGCTGAATTGCAACTGAAGAACTGAACTGAGAATTGGCGTTTGTTAGTATTAGTTCACTGCGGTTCATTCTTTTGAGCGCGTTGTAGCAAAGAGGTTACAAACATTGTATATGCTTTGATTTATATGTGTGTGTGTGTGTGTGTGTGTGCAGGGCAAGTTCGTAGCGACAGACACATACGAGGCGCACGTGTGGGTGCTGGTCGGCAAGGAGGTGGTGCTGTGCACCGACAAGCGCCTGCTCTACCTGGAGAAAAACAACGTGTTCGGCGGCTGGCAGGTACTTTGTGTTTGTGGTTGTTGTGCCCTTTCAGTTTCGCTCTCCTGGGCAAAAGAGCGAAACTGCTGACTAAAACAATTGCGTGTGGTATTGCCTGTTGAAGTCCAAATTGTCTTTTTGTTATTTCCGATTGTAATTATCTGAAGTGAATTTCATCAAATTCGTTCTGTTGTTTTTGCGTGAAGGAATCGTCCATAGAAACTTTAATATTTATAACATTAGTAGGACGAGGAGACATACCGCACCGCCTCAGTAATAAAATAGGAAAATGTTTTTATAGCTTAAAGGGGGGCAATCGAGCATCTCACTATCGATACCCGTAAATGTCTGTACTACGTTGCTCTCCTGTACCCCATCCTTCCAACAGGCCACGGGAAATACTCAAGCTGCACGGCTATCACTTACACAGGTATTATGTGAGCGAGAGCTCTCCACGGTCGTGGCGTCGCTATTCCGTAGCAGTGCCGTGTTTACTAAGCTTGTGTGATCGAGCTTGTTGTTTGCGCTAACATCGACATGGATGGTTTTACCTTCGATGCTAGCGTGTCAAAAAGCACGTCGAATTGAGAATAGCAAAGGCGACGTTCGTTTTGAACTTAACTTTAGTATTCGTAGGGGGTACGCTCAGGTGTCTCGTGTCTTGTCGCCTCCAGCCACGTCAGATTAAGTCGAGGACTTGTAGTGGTATAAACAAACACACCGCAAACAAACAACTCTTTTTGAAATATACTTCTTTTGGCGCTTTATGGAAAAAAAATAAGTTTTTTTTTAAATTTTCTTTTATAGAATAGGTGGGGGGGGGGACGAGCAATCAGAGCCTTTCTACGACTACCGACGCCTATGAACATCCACATAAGTATGCACTATGCATGGCTCTGCCTCCTCCCATGCAGCACGACACTACCTCTACCTAGTTAACAAAGGACTGTCAGCTAGCACTACTAGTAAGTGACGTTACTGCGTTGTAATCGAATTGGGTCAGCACGAGCGGGGAGCACAGTACTGCCTCAAAGTGACAAGTTGATTGGGAAGATCGTCTGTGTATATCCTCTATGCTAGATGTCTGTCGGCGTCGCTACTGACCAAACGGCACCACTGTACTGAAGGCAATGTACTGAAATCGGAGACTTTATGTCTGCTGATGCCCATAAACATAGACATAATTACTGTACTGATGCGTTGTCCTCCTTCCCTACTGTCCTTTGTGAGTATCTGGTGGCCCATTGGAGGGTAGGAAGACAGGTGGGTAACACATATTTATCACAATAATTGGGATGTCTATGGGCGCCAGTAGTCGTCAAAGTACTCCGATTTCTCCTTGGCCCTCTTAATCTATTTAAAAAAATCGCATTGCCTGAGTCAGGCTACTAGTCGACTTTCCACTGCCGCCTAATAAATTATTATAATCTACCTACTTGCAGATCTTATGGACTTACCTCTGGACGGAACTTCCGGACGTGCCATCCTCCTCTCCCAAGGGGGTATTCATACCCACCGCCAAGAAGAAAGTTCTGGGCATGTTCCCCAGCTCTGCCTCAGGCAAGGTCATCTTCTTATATGACGAGCAACAGAAGAAGTATCTCCTCGCGCAGTGCCAGCGGCTCATGCACCAGGCCCGTTGACAGGCAGCCGTAGGGAGTGCCTCAGCATTTTCGTTGTCGGAGCTGTTTATTCTATTTGACTCTCGCACCGCCCTGCTCGCACTCGCCTACTTTTTCAACATGCACCATCTCACTCTGAGGGGGTTTCGCTAATATGTGCTGATAAAAATGAGTACGGTTTAGCACGGAATGATCTGTTCCGATCTGTGCAGTTTGTTATGCAGTTAAGCGCATATTAACATGTACAAGCCAGAGTAATTGTCTGTGCTAAACTGTGCTGATGTATGGAGTTTGTGCTGACGTGCTGACGTTTAATTCTCATATGTGCTTAACCTTGTATATGTTATATCTTACAATTGTAAACGTGCGCAAAAATTGAAGCGATGTTGATATTATTTAAAATGTTAAGAAACTGCTAGATGTATTTAAAATAAATCACTTTAAAGTTCTCATTTAATCTCTTCATTTATTGTATTAAGAGGTAGGCGATGTTAGCTCGTGGCACTGTATATTGTTTAAAAAAAGAATCTTTTGTAAATTTACTCAAATGCATCTCTTACTAAAAAAGGTACTGCAATGCTACCGAAACATCGGTAAAGCGTTTGTGTAAAATTTAAGTGATCAAATACTAGTAATAGTCCGCCTATGGCTTTACCGTAGTATTATTTTCTTCGATATTGCTTTATGTTTCGTGTTCGGTGTACAGTAGCACCTGATAAATACAAGTTTACTATCAACTGTTTCTATGAAGTTTGGTGGCAAATGTTTTAACGTTGGCACTTTCTACATTTTTATAAGAGACTCAGGTCTTCCGGCGTTGTTTTAGTTGTCGTTACCATATAGTTTATAGTTCGTTGTACTACTGGCCGTGTCTATACTAGTGCCACTTGTGCCAGGTGAAGTGTCCAGAATTAAGGTAAGCGGGCACCGCCAAACTGTCCGTCCACTGGGCTGCAACGTACATTTTTTGAGTAATACTTTTGATATTATTAACTATGTAACACGTATTTGATCTAACTATTGATTGCACAGAGACCGAAATTCGATCTAAATTATGAAATCCTCTTTGTATTTGTTATAACGAAAGTGAAAATTAAATGTTATAATGTCATAATCAATGTTTTACAGTGCCTCAATTTGAGTGTTACATAACTTTTAACCACTGTGTGCTTGCCGTAGCATGGGGATTGTTTTATATAAAGAATAATAAAATTTTATGCAAATTCAAATAAAATATAAGCCTTCTGCACATCTTCTCTAATCATCTTAAACTGTACCAAATAAAAAATTTCTCCATGCGCGCAATGCTCTCAAAAAGGGATAGAATCCAAATTTAGTACTAGGGCGCGCTTCGACGATGATGTCACAGAGACATGCGCGGTCCCTGGCACCAGAGTAGACATGGCTACAATTAGTACATATTGCATTATAGTACAAACATGTCCTATGTCTCCCTCATGTACATTCTTTTGCCAAGTACCAAATAACAGTGCCTTATATTGTATTTAATGTTTATCAAACGTAACAAAATGCTGACAGATTACTTCACATGTTTAGATTAAAATCCGTTAAGTTATGATTCAAACGATATATTTACCAGTGAATAAGTTAGGATGTTAAATATTATACGTCCTCTTAGGTCACATAAAGTTTTCTATTGTATATGTTGTATTACTTGGGAAAAAACCCACTTTACTTTATTGTTACCAGTGAATAGTATATTAATATATAATATAATGATTTTATTTTTAATATATTTTTTCCTTATATTAAATTAATATATAATATAATGAAAAAAATATAATATAATAGTAATTCGTATACTTTTGCACGCTAGAAAATGTCTTTTTATTTTTGTATGTTTTTGGTAAATTTTATATATTTTACTTAGAAAATATTTAATTGCGATCAGTACGCCAAACAAACACACTGAAATACTCTACTTAAATTATGAGTTAGTTCATGTCTAGTGTACACATCATACAGATTTTTTGTATTTTACTAACAAATTTATAGTTTTGAGGTAGTTTTATTATTGATATAATTGTAATGTAATCTGTAAGCATTTATAAGATGTTGTTGGAGATGACTGCTGAGTGATCTAGGAGAGATAGAAGTTTATATTGTTAGTTGTTTTTGTATGTGATACGTTGCAAACGTATTTTTTCGTATAATATTTGTTTATGTGTTTATAAATCGCGAAATGAACTTCGCTTCGTTGTTTCCGTATTTAATACTTTTTGGTTTTAGCTTGTATTACTAAGCAAATATACAGTTCAAATAGATAGTTCCTTTTAATTTCCTAAATACATTGGACCTGTGAACATCTATAATTCTAATGTTACACCGCGGTCAAATTAGATCTTACATTTATACATATAGGTACATATTGTCGACCGACTGGCTCAGTTGGTTACGTGGCGGTTAGTCCGCGTGTTACGCCAGCGGTCGCGGGTCCGAATCCCGCCTAGGTCATGGATGTTTACATCATCATAATCAGCCCTTATCGGTCCATTGCTGGACATACGCCTCTCTCAATGAACGCCAAGACGACCGATATATATATTATAGGGGTCAAACGAGAGTCTGAACGTTTCATGACTATTTACGCCCATAGACATCCACATAATTGTTATACAAACGTGTTACCCGACGCCCTTTAGTAATTCCATTAGAATTCCTTCCACAAACGACGCAAATCGATATCGCTTTGCGGCGGTATCATATGAGCGAGAGTTGCGGTCTAATTTAGCTACAATGCACGTGAACAACCTCTTAGATGCTTCAACAAGTTGTGTATCGATAAGAAAACGAGACACCACATGCATGGTACCAGGGATCTGCGTTCGGCGTTCTGACTGTTCGTCAGTGGATAGACGGTGCCTTATGGTATTTATATAGTAGGATAAGAGAGCAAAGGAGCAGACGGAGCTTTTTGGTGTCGATCGACGCCCATATACATTCGCGCAACCCAAATAAGTAAATATAAGGCTTTGTGGAAACCCTGGCGTAGGCAGGGAAGTAATTCTAATGAGCCACCGGACTCGCGAACAGGCGACGGCGCAGCGCTGGAACATTGCGTCGGACTATACAACGACCTTCACCGAACTAAAAAAGGGTGAAATGTTTAAAATTAAGTTTTTTTTTAACATTTTGGGATCGGTTGATTAGCGTCAATTTCACTGTCGGATAACGTTGATTTAATTACACTTATGTTTATATTTTACTATGTTTCATAATAAATTTCAATGCTCATAGATTCCAATTTCATTTAGCTTTGGTGTTGGGAGAAAGTATTGTGTGGATAATTCGTAAACTTGTCGGTCAATGAGGGTTGTCGACCCGCCGCGTGTCCCGTGTGTCTTCCGCCCTGGCCGGCTCGGTAGATCGGCCAGTTTATGTACAGAGTGCAAACAAACGATTCACCTTTACGACTGATTATTTATCGATGGGTATATCGCTAATTGCAAGTAAATGCAAGTGCGAGTTCAGATCCCATGTCATGTGTAGTACGTTGCGCTCGTTCGTCATTAAGCTTAAAAATATTTTCTTCATCGTTCATCAGCCTTTATCTTTTTTGACGACCTTGTACTTGAGAGTTACACAGTAGGAACGTTCCTAGTGGGCGGAGCCCGCGGACGAGAGAGCGTTACACCTCGTTTCTTTCACTCCATTTATTCACTACATTAATTAGAGAACCGTTATGACCTAAATTATATATAAATAATTTGTATTTTTCATATAATATGAAAAGGAGGGAAACGAGCAATTGGAGCCTTTTAATGGCTGGTAATGCCCTTAGAAATCAGCATAATTACTACGTAGTTGTGTTGCCTTCCCTCCTTTCTTCCCTCCAGTGGAATACCGACATCAAAAATTGTCACTTTCAGATTTTTGATATCACTTAAGGTCACGTAGGTGTCTACTCATATTCAATTCAGCATGGCACTACCTTTTACTCTACATATACCTGTACTAAACTGTGAACAATAATGGGACCTTAAAACACGTGATACGCCTCTTTATGTATCACGTATTCGGCATATAAAATGTACTGCTAGATGGCTGGTTTCTTCTTTGTATCCGAATTTGAAAACCCATTGAAGTGTTTATAAGCGAAGATGAAATATTTGTACTTAATGAGGTATTTGAGGTAAGATTAACACAAAAATCACGGGTGTTCTTAAGAACACACGCCTGAAGTAAAACTTCTTTATTTATACGAAACGTTAAGTTCAAGGTCAAGCGCGCGTGTGTTTAAAAAAAACTGCGTGTGTTACCTTCCTTAAGAAGGAACATTATTCGTAATTCAAAGGTGTTTAAGAGATATAAGCGACGGAAGCGCGTTAACGTAAAGCGATTTTTTTTCTCTCTGAGGAATGCATTTCGATATATCCTTAGGCCGAAATGAGCCTGAGGGTTAGGTAGGGACTCGAGAGCCGATTCCCCCTACCCACTAATCCCAGCGGTGTTTCTGCTCGTCCGGCAATGGTGGAGTCACGGGACCGATGGCATACAACCCCCACTTTACCGGTGGATGCCCTTAGTGACAATCCACGGGAGGGTTACTCCTAAACTGCGCGGAGGTGTGCTGGAACACGCGGCACACTGAACGACTCGCATCTTCTGAGCAGTCGTCAAGTTCCCCTAACTGGCGATCTTTTACTAAGCGTAAAGAGTGTTACGCTGAACATGATTTTACTCCTCATATTTGTTGCACGCCCCTTAAATATTGCTTAATAAGGAGTTAACTTCAATGATGTTGACGCTTTTAAACAATCATTAAAACTCTTATATATTAAGACCTTCTGTACTGAATTAAATATGTGAGGATTAATTATCAATAATAACAGGAATGATAGTATAAAGCTCATAAACGGCATCCATATAAATTTGTTAGTATTATAATCAAAGAGGCCATTAAGTGCTTTATACTCGAACAGTAAAATGGATATTCTAAATGATGGCTTACGTCTCAGTTATCCCATTTTACGAACATTAAAATTCCGAGCGGCTCATTTAATTTATTATTCGTACTCAAAAGGAACCTACTTTAAGATTGCCTATAGTCATTCAATTGTATACTGCTTTTCCATATAAGATTTAAAACAATACATAAACTTTTTTAATAATGTATTATGCATAGTTTTTTTGGTATGGATAAAAGCTAATACGGGTTGTTTGTTGTTGACGATATGCTACGTCGCACAGGCTACGCGCACTCGTAGCACAGTTCCGTGGCTCTACGAGCTTGTGCTACTAACTGTGCGTGTCCTAGAAAATTGATAATTTAAATTTTTCCTTATATTGGAGTCCATTACAACATAAAATAATGTCCCGTGACATCGATAACGTTAGTGGCACGCATGAAATACTAGGACGTCCCAGTAATATTTACGAGTTATAGTAACGTTCTGAATGGGCGGCGGCAAAAGAGCGCAAAAAGTCATCTCTTTCAATCTGACCTGTTATCACGTAAAATAATTACAGACCGATACGTAGTAATTACAACCGAGTTACAGACAACATTTTTCTTTAATATACCAGGCATCACATTTGAATAAAAATTTCAGTCAAAGTATTCGAGTTATCAAGAATGTTGCTGAGTCGTCTTGGCGAAGACGTAGAAAGTACATATATATCACTCTCAGAACTACCAGCATTCTTTTTTTTAGTCCTGACATGTCCTTCACTTATACTGTTCCGTGTTTGGCAGAGTTCCTACAAACAAAATATTTGTTGATGACAAAAAAACAAGGCCAAAGCAAAGACAGAGTAGATTATTGACACTCGCCAATAGGTGATTGGTAGATTCGTGATATTCAACTACAATAACAAGGAGTTTATATGTAAAATTGCCCAACTATTTTAGGAATTTTGCAAGTTCTATAAGCTTTAGAGTAGACATTTGCATATATATCTAACGTATGCTGGTAAAATACTATGTTCCACACTATAATATAGGTATTTGCTTTAGATGTTGTGGCAGCAGTGAGAGCGACGATTACACAAGAAGTTTGCATACGAATTCTGCATTTTCTATACTCGTAACAATAACAGCCAGGTGTTGTGAATAAACAAACAGGTATGCGAATGGATGATTTTCTTATCTTCACGATATCGCTTAAACTCTAACTAATATTATAAATGTGAGAGCTTGTATATGTGATTATTATTCTCTCACTCGAACTTCTTTGCAATTTGACAAAGCTACATTTTACAGTATATATAAAACATTTTTTATTAACGAACGGAATAGATTTTATGCTTTAGCTGTATTGATTGTATTGATTGCTGTTCGTTACACTTATTTATTAATTATTAATCATTAGCCTCTGCTTCGCCCCTGAATAATACGCGCTGGAACGATATCTTAACAAATTATACACCAAACCTTTCCTCGGAAATCGATCTATTTATGTAGGAAAACCTAGTGAAAATTCCTTTTGGTAGACTTTGAGAAAATCGATCACAAACGGACGGACAGACTTTGTTTTTATAAGAGGAAGTTAGATAATACTATTTACCATTGAATGTATGGGTCATCATCATCATTATCAGTCCTTTTCGGTCCACCGCTGGACACAGGCCTCTCTCAATGAACGCCTAGACGACCGATCTCGTGGTACATAGTGGACAGAGATATATTGATGATCCACATATATTTAACATTCATCTGTGTAGGTGTTTTTGGGTGTCAGCTCCTCAGTCTTTTATAGTAAATAGTTGCAACACCTTATCGATGTAATGAAGCGCTTAGCCATATACCACTAATATCAGGGGAAGGAGACACACTAAGCACATATACTTTAGTGGGTAGGTAAGTAGAGACGATGATAGTATTGCTAAGGCTAGCATCGTATAAATGATGTATATATGCATACATTTATAAATTTATAGCTATATGTCCGAATTAAAATTACACATTACATTGAGCATGTTTTTATTTATTTTATGTTTCATATTATTTTTTTCATTTTTTTTGTGTGTGCAATAAAGATTTATTTATTTATTATTAGATATGCAAAATAGTTATGAGTTACTAAACGCATCCCGCGTTGTCTTAATCGTGAGTGTAGGAGTAGGGGATTGTGAGGGTCATTAGTAGAAATATGTTACTGAAATCGCTACAAAATAGCTACAGGCGTCGGTAGTCGGCGTCTCAAGTGTAGGTACAATTACACCACAGAAGTAGCTGGGCTTCAATCTTCCCTTAGCTTTCGGTCGATAAACTATCTATTATTCTTAATAGGTTTATTTTATGGCAAAATGTCGCGCGCAATAATTAAATTTCAAATATATATGGCGCTACGAATTTTTATCCAGTTACAAACTTGTGCAATATTCGTTAATAAGTATTTCCAATAGTTTAAAGATTACCCGAACAAACATCGTAACACTAGATTTTATACATAAAGATTTAGCTTTAGTTACTAATTATTTTAACAAAACGTTTGCATATGTCTGTCTGGTCTATATACTGGTCCGTGTATAGGTCTGTCTATATAATGTACCGCGAGCCCCTCACACCACTGTACCCCACCCTGGTCCGGTGATGCTCCCTGTGTCAAAAAAAATCTACTATCACACGACTACTTTTATTTTGAACAGTACACATAAGAGGAGAAACGAGTACGCGAAGACTTTTGCAGACTACTCGTCCCCATAGATATCCTCATGACTGTTATGCAGACGTGTCGTTCTCATCTTCACCAGTGCTCTGGAGGAAATAGAACGATACACTTTGTCGCGACCTGACACCACCAAAACTGATATGTGAAAAACTCTCTAATGGCTGACAAATTAGATTGATTTTATTTGAAAATCGAACCCATGTAGCCAAGGGATATTTGGAGGAAGTAGGTTAAATCGTTTCCTAAATTCGAAAGCTCTAACCTTCATCGGTGAGTTAGATAAATCTTTTTTTTAACAATATGGCAGCTTTTGCTATAAAAAAAATATAGCAGTGTGGACGGATACAAAATTGTTGCGGGGCTCGGGACACCCATCTTTTACCTTCTAACCTTTAGTTAACCCGCGTTACATGGACGTGGACACTGTTGAGAAGAGCCGAGTCCATCATTATCATTATAACAACAACAGCACAAAGGTGTGACTTTTTCTTATAGCATAAGGGTGTAAACGAGAAATTTGATGACTACCGACGCCCATGGACATTCGCAAGATTGTTACGCAGATGCGTTACCCTCCTATCATCCTCCCGCCCCCAATGGTTCATGTGTAATCAGTCAAGAAATTTCACAATTCCTACATTGAAATATTAATTAATCATGCTTATTCCGTCGAATAATACCTACCTAATTCCATTAGACCTGTAATAAAGCACGAGATAATAAATTGTTGAAATACGCGAGCGCTGTACAAATGGTGGCACGGTGATGATATTATTATGGCTCTTATAGAAGCTGACAGCCGAGGCCTGAGCAGGGATGAAGACTGTTTAGCAGAACACTCACGCGAATCAATTTCTCACAACGTCAACTGTGAAGCGAGTCTGAGCGTTGGCCGTGTCTTTTTATATTTCAAGTTAACAACCCTATCTATATTGAAGCAATGATTTCCATACTATAATTTTGTCGGTAACTGTGCCTGTATGCCAATAATGGCATAGATAAAAGTAGTGTCGTGTAAATAAAAGAGTTGTATAGTGTTCATAGCGGATACAATAAAATCTGGTGTCTGAGCCCAACCTGAGTCACTGGGCACCCAGCGCCACGAGTCAATCGAATACAAAATTAAAATATTTTATTTTGTATTTCATTGATATCTTACTGCACGCCGTTAGCTGTAGGATAACTGAACTAAGTTGGGTTATTTTGAAATTAAAATATTAGGCGCTAATAGGTGACTATAAGTTAGGCTGACTTTATTTTTCAAAGAGATAATTTAACATTTGCAGGAAGTTTTTTATATTATAACGGGTGACTGGGACACATGAAAAATCGGTCCGTTTGGAGTCATCAGAGGGTCAGATTTTTCGAGGTATTCCTTCCAACAAAAATTGGTAATCACACCAAGGATGAAGGACATGCATATAATTATTATGCAAAAGCGTTGTCCTCCTTTCCTCGTCCCTTGAACAACCACTCACAAAACGCACGAAACGCGATAGCGAAGCTATCACTTTACGGCGGTAGCACATGAGCGAGATGCACCCCGTCGTGCCAGCCCAATTCCACTGTAATACACAGCTTATTAATAAATTGATGTTACTTTAATAGATTATTGTTAATCATAATAACCGAAATATTGGCCTTAGGATTAACTTGGACAAGACAAAGGTCATGTTCAACGAACACGTCCTCCCTGGGCCGGTCAACTTCGATGGTGCTATTCTCGAAGTTGTAGACATATACGTATACGTCGGCGAACTATACGATAGAAGGATTCAGTAGGGTTGAGCAGCATTTCGGAAGCTTCGTCACATTTTCGTGTGGCCTATACCGCAGAGCTTGAAGACAAAAGTCTTCTTCCAATGTGTTCTCCCCGTGACGACGTACGGGGCCGAAACCTGGCCTCTTAATTTAGGGCTGATCCGCAAGTTTGCGGTACCTCAATGGGCTATTATTGAACGTGCTATGTTGGGTGTGTCTCTGTCCGGCAGAATTCGTGACGAAGTCATAAGGCAGAGAAATAAAATGATCCGATATGACGCTAGGAGTAAGCTCGCTGAAGTGGGAATGGGCTGGTCATACTCAGATGAGCAGATAGCAGATGGGCTATAAAGGTTCTGGAGTGGAGGCCGCATTTAGGAAAACGAAGTATCGGTCAACCATTCACCAGGCGGGAAGACGATTCCCCGGTCGTCTAGGCATCCATTGAGAGAGGCCTATGTCCAGCAGTGGACCGATAAGGGTTGATAATGATGAATCATAACAATGTTTAATCAAATTCATGACCTTCATGAAATTAATACATATACATTGTTGACGTTTATTTACCATTAATAACAACATAAACAAACTTTTGGGTTACCATGTGTTTCATAATCACCACAAAATACAAACACAGTCAACTTGAAGCTTATGCATGTCATTCTAGAACAGATCAAGTTAGGATTTACAAACAATTAGCCAACTACATCTGACGCTAGTTAGATAAGGTGCTCAGTCTGCATTTAATGTGCTGAATTTAATCCCTCTCTGTAACGTTGGAGCGAAGACAAGGTACCGACACCGCTCCGTGTCCTTCCCAGATCGATGGAAAGTGCGCTTCGATGAGCGCAAGCTATTAATAGAAAATAAGCTGTCATAAATATGTACCTACTTCGTAAACATTTCGCCTATGACTGTGATGTTATGTAATTTCATTTAATGTTAATTTAATCGCTTCATTGTTAAAAGTTGGTTTACTTGGACCACTTGGAACTCTCACTCACAAGATATTTTTAAGGTTAGCCAAAGGGCAAAAACCGGAACCCTTATAATTTAGGTCATGTCCGTCTATTATAACTACATTATCTTTGATATTTGGAAGATCACTGATATTTCATAAACCGCTACAAAATGATCCAATATGAAAAAAAACGGCGAAAATCAGTTTGAACTAAATCGATTTGTTAGTTTAAGACACGTATGATGGGCCCACAAACATCCACATATGCAGATGCGTTGCTCGTCTTCCCTCTCCCTGAGGGACATGAAATCTATGTCGTCGGCAATTTTTTACGCTCCCGGTGGCCCATAGGAACATTGGAGTGAAAGAAGGAAACAGATCTAAATAACCATTCCGCTCGTTTACCCTAGGGTTTACCATTTTTTTTCGCGGAGCTACTGTACTCACGGACCGTCCTATCGGCCCAGGTGACGCGGCAGGCTGTGCCGGGCTTGCCATGAGACGCGTGAGCGTGGGTCTGCTTAGTTCATAAGTAACGAACCGACATTAATGCTACATAGCTAGAACTCAATTAATAAACACAGTAATTCAATAGATATTGAAACAAACACAATTTCGGTCTTAATACAATCTCGGTAAGTATCCGTGAAGAATGACAAAATATTGGGCTGATTAATCTAAGTTGTGCCAACTTCGTTAAGCAAATGACTCTATTTATTTATGACTAAAAAGTTGTATTTTAAAATGAAGTTCGTTAGACGTTCATTTAAAGTATTACTAGACTAGCTGGTGCACGCGACTTCGTCCGTGTACATGTTCGCACAATATCTTTATAAATTGTAGCCTATGTGCTACTATGACAACAAGCTATATTATTGTAAAGTTTAATTAAAATCCATTAAGTAGTTTTTACGTGAAAGGGTAAGAAGCATCTGCTTACAAACTTCTGCGTGTATGATATTAGCAGGATGATGACACGTGTCTACACCAACAGCAATAGACACAGCAGGTACAACGACAAGAGTATGTACCTAATAAAGTACGATACCTAACGATAATAGTGATATTGGCAGGATAATAACATAACTTGTAACCATGACACGTGTCTACACCAACAGCAATAGACACAGCAGGTACAACGACAAGAGTATGTACCTAATAAAGTACGATACCTAACGATAATAGTGATATTAGCAGGATAATAACATAACTTGTAACCATGACACGTGTCTACACCAACAGCAATAGACACAGCAGGTACAACGACAAGAGTACGTACCTAATAAAGTACGATACCTAACGATAATAGTGATATTAGCAGGATAATAACATAACTTGTAACAATGACACGTGTCTACACCAACAGCAATAGACACAGCAGGTACAACGACAAGAGTATGTACCTAACAAAGTACGATACCTAACGGTAATAGTGATATTAGCAGGATAATAACATAACTTGTAACCATGACACGTGTTTACACCAACAACAATAGACACAGCAGGTACAACGACAAGAGTAAATAGTGATATTAGCAGGATAATAACATAACTTGTAACCATGACACGTGTTTACACCAACAACAATAGACACAGCAGGTACAACGACAAGAGTATGTACCTAACAAAGTACGATACCTAACGATAATAGTGATAAGTTGCCCCGGGAGAAAAATAATAATTAGGGGACCCAACCCCTAATAAACATAGAGGGCAAGTAGAGGAATTATAAAATAAAGAAACTCTATGCACGTTATAAAAGAGAGCCCCAAAAGTGTCTCTCTGTATGTGATCGATTTTCTCAAAATTTACAGAACTGTTTTTCGTGTGGTTTTCACCAGTAGTAGATAGAAATACTATCAAGGAAGGTATGCGGTCTTATTTTTTATAGAATAGGGGGCAAACTAGTATTCAGAGCCTTTTAGCGACTACCGACGCACATGAAAGTTCATATAATTATTATTCCGATGCGTTTCCCTTCTTTCTTCCCCCCCAATGGGCCACCGGTTACTCACGGACTGCACGATACGCTACACCGAAGATGTCACTTTACGGCGTTACCTCCCCGGTCGTGCCGGCCAAGTTCCGCTGCAATGCAGCATGGCACTGCACTGGCACTACCTCTTGCTGAAAGAACAACTGTAAATATTAGCAACACAAATAGTTATATCACATCATCACGCCAGTTCCCTAACGGGGGTAGGCCTCGCCTCCGCCACTTTCATAACTCTCTTCATATAAACACGCTGGTTGCGAAGACTCCGAACACCATATATATATAACATATAATATATATGCAGTAGCCGATCCGTGATGTGATCCGTGACCGATAGGGGCTATTAATGATGATGATGATGTATATGCTGTGATTGTGATGTGTTGTGATTGTACGGAGACAGCTCGATTAACCGCGGTAAAAATAACGCCCCATACATTTACTATGTAACCTTGAAACGCTTCCGATAGCCCGGGTCATGTTTATAAAAATTTCCTTATTACCATAAAGTGAGATGGTGTTTTCCGTTACGTTTATTCTAGAAGTATGTTCAGCACTTCGATCGGGCACCTTATATCTCGTAATACTCGTTAAATATAACGACACGAACAGGAAAGTGATTTATACTTGTTGCTGAGCTACTGATATAAACTTGTTATGGAGTAAACATGTAAACTGTACTGCTCGGATTGAGGTCTTAACTCAAGGAAGTTGTAATGGATCAGGGGCCACAAATAATTGTGTTATACAGAGTGGAACTCAAGCCCAAAAAGACTTGACGAATTTAACGGCTAAACCTATTTGCCTGACAGTGGTACCTTTACGCGTAGGTAAGGAATAATCGATTCGTACCCAACGAATACCAAATATATCAGAGCAAAGTAATGTTATGTTAAGAGGCTACCTGATAATTATCTAGACTCTAGGCTCAGCTGTTTAGACTGCGCGTGGTTTTGCATTGCAGACTACGTACAAACTGAAGAGCTAAACTTAGAATAACTAAAGTAACTTAACGCAACACTAGTAATAGCGCAAGTGTTAAAGGTAAGTATGTAGTCACAGTTTGTAAAGGGCCTTAAAGCTGTAACATCTTCGAGTGCATCGATGCTGTTACGCGACCGTACCTCTGCTAAAAGTCGCAGCGTGTCCAGGGGTCTTAAGGGTAGACCGCTTGCTAGTGCATCGATGCTGCATCGCGACTGTACCGCTGCTGAAGGTGCCAGTGTGTACGGGTCTTAAAGGTGTACCACTCACGAGTGCATCGATGCTGTAACGCGACCGTACCGATGCTAAAAGTCGCAGTGTGTCAAGGGTCTTAAAGGTGACCGCTTGCGAGTGCACCGCTGCTAAGAGTCGCAGTGTGTCACGGGTCTGAAAGGTAGACCGCTTGCGAGTGCCTCGATGCCGCATCGCAACTGCATCGCTGCAAAAATTCGCAGTGTTTAATTGCCTTAAAGGTGGACCGTTTGCGAGTGCATCAATGCTACATCTCCACTGCATCGCTCCTAAAGTCTCAGTGTGTAAAGGGCCTTAAAGGTGAAGCCATTTGCGAGTGCATCCATGCTGCTTCGCTACTGCGTTGCTGTTAGAAGTCGCAGTGGGTAAAGGGCCGGTTCTAATATAGAGGCGTTAACATTGTCCCTGTAAAATATTATCAACTATTTGAATCCTTAATTAAATCATGGGTTCTAGCTTCCTTTTCCTAGTAGTTCTAACATGAACACTGTTTTTACCAAATTCACTTATGTTTTTACTGACATGCAAATATTTTATAAAAAGGTTAAAAATAAACAGCTAGGATTCCCTTTTATTCATTATTTATTCTGTTTACATTTAAAGTTCAGGACAATTATTACAGAAAATAGTAGGTGCTACGGCTTGTTAATTAAGATTTCGCACCCGAAAAATAGAAACGGCTGTATCTCATGATCCATGATAGCGAGAAAACTGGAATTTTCACGGCTGATCTAGTTCTGTTGATATAGTAGCAACAAGTACTAATAAAATATAAGAAATTAATAATTTATGGCGGCGCTCATACAACAAACAAATCTCTTTGGACAAAGGCACAAGCCCTTGGTGCGCAAGTCCGACTCGTACTTGGCTGGTATTTAAATTAGGAATGGAAAGTTATTATAATAGTAACTAAAAAGGCCTTTGACCCATTACGATACTAGTTACGTCCTTCTTTCTCTCCCTTTATCCATCTTGTATCTTTTATTTTAACATTTCATATGGGTGTAAAAATAAAATTTATAATAAGAAGTAAATGAATTATTAATGCAAATGTCTCCATCGTGATTTCATCCGGTTAAAATGATGGTTTCACAAGTGCTAGGCTAACATAATTCCGAGGAGAATGCAAACGAGATCGCGGGAGCCACCGGCCGGTACTTCATAAACTTGCACTTGGAGTGGAGAGCTGCGCCGGCCATCTCGATGGGCTTAGGGCTCGATAGGTTAGGATTATCTCGGATCATAATATATTCTGTGATGGTAAATGTTCGTTGTAAGAGGATTTTTAACTGCATATGGATATACTAGACAGAGTACTTTGGAAAACTCCAGTTGACCACAGACGCCAGTGAATGGGCGCAAAATAAAATATATGTGCCTCATCTATGACATGTGACTTGAGTTTACTTTGTTACTATTTTAATTCTATACAAGGAGTCAACAGGGGGTTAATGGGCTATTGTTACAATTTAATTAGATTTTTAAATACAGTTATTTAGTTATGGTCTCTCCACATTTACAATCATGAACAAACTTAAAGTAGTACCAGAAACAAACAATGGAATCAATACGGTTTTTAGTAAGTGTTAGTAAAAAGTAAGGGAACGAAGTCTTATATTTGCAGCAACCAGGAGGACTTCTATCTATGTCTTGTTATATATCAATCCTCTAAGCCGCAGACTGATTGTTCTTCAAGCCTCAACTTCAATAATTGAAGATTATACTGACATCATATCCCCATATTAAACTAAACTTGGAAATAAAAAGGGAGTAGAGTTCCTTTTATATATAATATTTCGTGCATCGTGACACGAAAATATAGTCTCCCGGGTGGAAAAGAACAAGAAGGAAAACGAAGAGAGCGACATTTTTTCGACACAGCACACCCTCAGCCTTACAGTCAAAGATGACAGATATACTTTTTTTTTAATGTTTAAGTAGCAAAAATATAACTGCTTTAACTTCCTAAGAATAACGTAATCCACATAATTAAGATATCCAAAGGAAAACCATTTAGAGTTTACCTAAGCGATTTTGTACATGCAATTATGCGGACATCCGCTCAAAACTTCCATTGGGTCACTCGAAAATTCATTTTTCTTCATTCTAGAAATACATACATTCATAAAAAACTACAGATCTATTAGTTTACTAATTGTCCAAGAAATATATACGAATACATTCTAAAAATACATTCAAAGTTGAAAACAGTATTTAAAAAAAATGTTAATATCGATCACTAGGAATTTATTCATAGAACATATTTTATTATAAGTGACAAATGGACGGACTGACGATAGTGATGATGGCGAAGTGTTTGGGTATATTAATTAGATTACATTAGTAGTTGACGTTAATTCACTTCGAGACCCCTTGCTGTGAAAGTGCCGTCATTCACCAAAAACCATTACACGATTTCCCGCCATTGTGATGTTAACTTACATTACAACAAATACTCCTTGTATTCGTCGATGCTAAGAATATCAAATAATAATATTTTGTACTAAAGGAGCGATGTATTACGCGCTTAAATATGATATTTGTATTAGAGGTACACTCCGGGGCAATAGGAAATAATTAGTGGTTTTCTCTGCTTTATTTATATGGCTCATAAATTATTTGTTCGTAATAAAGTCAACACAATTTCCGCTTTCCATACGTATTATATTTTTAAATGATAGACTAATAATTTCGCCACATTCTCACGTCGCCTATACCACGGAGCTTGAAGATGAAATTCTTCAACTAATGCGTTCTCCCCGTGATGACCTACGGGGCCGAAACATGGCCTCTTAATTTAGGGCTGGTCCGCAAGTTTGCGTTACCTCAACGGGCTATTGAACGTGCTATGTTGGGTGTTTCTCTGTCCGACAGAATTCGTAACGAAGTCATAAGGCAGAGAACTAAAGTATTCCATATCATGCGATGTTGGCAATTAGCTGGACACACACTCAGAATAACAGATGGCGGATGGGCCAGAAAGGTTCTGAAGTGGAGGCCGCCTTTAGGAAAACGAAGTGTTGGCAGACCGTTCACCAGGTGGGAAGACAATCTTCATCAATTAGCATTAAAATTGAGACATTCAATAAAATTAACAATTTTATTGCATAGAAGTTAAAACGAGTATTCAGAAAAATTGATTACTTCTACGTGTAAACATCCGCACAATCACAACTTAGCTCACATGTTGCAAGAAACGCGACAGTGTAGCCATCACTAGACGTCGTCGGACCACCATGCTGGTGGTGGTGGAGGGCACAACACGTAGTGAAAATGTCACACAAAAATAAATATGACAAAGGTTTTCCAAAAATACAAAGTTCAGTCTCGAATGTTTTTCTTATAATTAAGATCGAATTTCGATCTGTAGTGATCCCTAGCACAATTAAATATTTAATATACGATTAAATTTTGAATTGTCAGGTAAACGAATATTATGAATATTATTCAGTAGGAAATTTAGCCCGGTGGCCCATTGGAGGGGAGGAGTAAAGGAGGGCAACGCATCTGCATGACAATAATAATGCGTATATCTATGGGCGTTGGAAGTTGTCAAAGTGCTTTATATAATAAACAATTCATTCACATAAAAAACAGCAAACAATTATTTCTTTTTGGCCTAGGAGTCTATGTCTACCTCAATTATGATTCTAGCAAAGCTACGGGTGACGGCGTAGGCACTAAGTATTTATGTCAGAATGACATACTACGGAACTTACATTGTGATAAAGCCTTTCGTGGGTTTAGGTAACAGTCTGAGTGTCCTTAGCTCAAAGATCTACTTTTACCTATATACGGCTAGTTTGATATCAAAAACTTAGATAAATGTGTCTACTTAGAGCTGTCAAACATAGCTTAAGTCACATCGCACTGTCATCATAAATATTTGAACAAATATTAGCAGAAGAGTTGTATAAAAGTAGATCTCATTAAGTTAGGGTTACGATCAGGAATCGCGTCAGTCCATGACGTGGGAAAACCTGTCTGTGTCTGTGTCGTCTGTATCACGACTTTCAATGTATTTGACGAACAACGACTCATGACTTTACGCACCTCCAATTTAAACTTATGTAATCTTTTTATAAATACTTTTAGAGTTTACTCACTGACAAAAAATATAAGGCAAGTAGTATGAGAAAAAAAGTGAGGCATAAAATCGTGTGAAACTGGAGCGGGTCGAGCGTAACGCTTTATTGGGCTTACGACGCACATTTGTCACTGAATTTACATTATACTTAATTTATTCTATCTTTTATTGTTAAGGGGGGGGGGGCAAATGAGCAATCGGAACGTTTTGATGCCTATCGGCTTTCTTACTGATTATCATCGTCATGGAGACGTGTTGCCCTCCTTTCCGCTATTGGACCACTTGCTATTCAGAAATCGTACGAAACACGACAGAACAGTTATCACTTTACGGCGGTGTCAAGTGAGTGAGAGGTACCACCTCGGTCGTGCCGGCTTAATGCGGCCGCTATGTAACGTGGCACTATCTCTTACTAGAACTTCTTAATGCTGCCGCTATGTAACGTGGCACTATCTCTTACTAGAACTTCTTAATGCGGCCGCTATGTAACGTGGCACTATCTCTTACTAGAACTTCTTAATGCGGCCGCTATGTAACGTGGCACTATCTCTTACTAGAACTTCTTCAGTTTTCTCGATTTTATTTTAGCTTCTAATTAGGTTCGTCACTGTTCGTACAGTGTACGTTCTAGTGTAACGACTTAGAAATATGTTGACATTTAACAATTATTTATTTAAACAAAATAAATTATTACTTTATTGTTAAAAAAATAAGTAAAGAAACTCTGTTAATATATAAGTTAAATTGTCCTACAAAAAAGTAAACCCTTTTTCAAACTAGTTGCTTTAATTAAGCGAAAAAGTTAACGGCAAGTGCCTTAATAATGCCCCTGTAACTTTAAAGGGGAGAAGCCTTGTTAGAAGTTTCAATATTGATTACTATTTCATAAAATGTTACAGTTTAGACTATCGCGATAGTTCGTGCGGAGAAAATTATCGTATACAAATGTTATTGACATAGAAGTCTGCCTGAAGAAAACGGACAAATACAGCGCCGGAAGTTCTTAGGAATTCATACTTCAAAGTGATTTTGAATTCATGCCATTTTCCAGCTCTTTCGCTGTCATATGAGGTACACAAAGTTATTTCAATAGACTTTTAAAGGCAATGTGCAATTTTAAAATTGTTACTTAATATTGTTCGTAATGTTTTCACTGAATAAAAATATGTTGTGACTTAGGCAGCCTTTTTAAGTTTGCTTACGTTAGACATAATTAGGACCAAGAGCCACAGGGTCTCTACTTTCCTCTAAATTAATGGAGGTCGATATGCGTGTTCATGATAAAAATTGAAAATGTACTGATTTGATTCAAAGTTTTAATCTATTTCTGTTTTTTCATAAGTGGGGCGAACGGAACGGTTATACAGAAGGGTTTCCCTCTCTTGCGCCTTCCCTGTAATGGGCAATGCAAAACTCACATACCACACTACACTCTTGATACGGGGATAGTTTGACGTATCTCATTACGTGGCCACACCAACTACATACACAAATAATTATCAAAAGGTCTAATGGTGTGAGGATTTCGGCAATTTAATTTAGTTTCATTATTTCATGAGCTTCCTGTATTATTTTTGACGCGATAACATTTTGTCAATCGACAACCTTAGGTGCTGCTGTCGTCGTCGCATAGCATGTACGAAAAATATGACGTCGTATAGTAAATGTTTCGAAAGGGCAGTGGCGACTTATTACGTTCACTCGCTCGCAAAGAGAGCGTAACAAGCCGTCTCTTTCACTCCTACACTTGATACGGTAGAGTAGGTTATTAGTATGAAATTTGAGCTAAACTGTAGAGGCTAATTTTGTTGTCTTTTAATGACATCTAGAACACATAAATAACCCATATATTTAAAGGTGTTTGCAACGCACCTGAATTTCCTATAACTCAATCTCCTAGGGGACCTCACAAACGAAACGCGCGTTTACGTCAACATATGTGGCTACTAACTAGGCTACAATGCAGCATCTGGAAATCTTCAGAAACTAAGCTAACTTCTACCGTTGTTGCTGGTATCAATTCAGACGCAATGACGGAACAAAATGTAGAGTTTAACATCTATTAGACAGATTATTACCCTCTTGTTATTTATGTGAGGAGGCTATGGTGGTATAACCAACGTTAAATATAAGATTGTCATGTAATCAGCAATGTGGGCTCAGTCATCTGTTAACAGAGATAGGGACACGCTCGAGAGAACCGAGGCTTAACTTTAAACGCTTAAGAGGTGTGCCCGACTTGGAAATAAAAATCGTATTGAAAATATTGTCATCGGTATATATTTTAAGTCTAGTAAGGACGTTGAAGTATATAAAATAAATTGAGCTGGGACACAACTTTTAAGCGCTTAAAGCTTGGCCTCGGTTCTCCCATATGCTTCGTCCACCTATAAATATGTAAATTATTACCTATAAATTGTAATTTTTTAAAACTCTCCATACACTTCGTATTAGACAAATGTTTGTGTACCGAGCTATTAATAGGTACAACGAGACTTCCTTTGCTTGTGTCAGAGAACAATCTGGCCGTCCACGTTGTGTTCGTATGAAAAAGCTGGTCAAAGCAGTAAGGAAAAAAATTGAGGAAATCCTGTCCAAATGCAAAAGATTTCATCTTGGGAAATGAATAGCACCTAGAACCATGTCGCGTATTTTAAGAGATGACTTAGGACTTGCAGCCTATAAGAGACGTACTGGTTATTTCTTTACTAATAAATTAAATATGAATAAAGTGGTGTAATCTAAGTAACTACTGAAGCGGTACGCAAACGGAGGTTACAGAAAACATTTATTTACGGATGAGATTATTTTTATAATTGAGCAACATTCTAACGAAGAAAGTGACCGTATTTATGCTCAACGCTGTAAGAAAGCTTCCAAATTAGTATCCGAGTTCAGCGATAGTTTGGTGGGGTGTCAGCTATGAAGAAGTGACTGAGCCATATTTTTGTGAAAAAGTAAACATAGTTAACATAGTTAAAGTAAAAAAAGTAAATATAAACAAACGGCGCTAGTGTATCAAGATGCCATTTATGAGGACCTCCTGGTAGTCATGCCCCTTAACAGTACAATTGCAAGACTCGGCGCCGGGTCACAAAGCTTGGTCCACGCAGTCCTGGTTGGAAGCGAACGTTTTGGACTTCATCAGAGCTGCCTTCATCTAGTCCTGACCTTAATTTGCTGGATTATTATTTATGATCAGTTTTTGTGAGTACAGCTTGCTCGGAACGCCATGATAATTTGGAGTCCCTAAAACAATCCACACGATTGGCAGTGAAGAATATCCCCATGGAAAGCGTGCGAGCTTCTACTGATAACTGGCCTCAACGTTTAAAGGACTGTATTGCAGCCAATGGAGACAATTTCGAATAAGCTTTTATATTTATAATTGTTTCATATTTGTGTATTAGACTAACACACTGTAAAAGTAATACATGTTATTTGTTTCATATTTGTGTATTAGACTAACACACTGTAAAAGTAATACATGTTATTTGTTTCATATTTGTGTATTAGACTAACACACTGTAAAAGTAACACATGTTATTTGTTTCATATTTGTGTATTAGAATAACACACTGTAAAAGTAATACATGTTATTTGTTTTATATTTGTGTATTAGACTAATACACTGTAAAAGTAATATATGTTATTTACAATAAAAAAATATATTATTGGATGAACTTTGGAATACATATACATCCTCCTGCGCAGCGGAATTGTACCGGCATGATCGGGGAGGTACCTTTCGCTCACATAATACCGTCGTAAAGTGACATCTTCGTGCGGTTTGTGAGTTTCAGGTGACATATTTCAGCGCATCGGCATAGTAATTATGTGGATGTCCATGGGCGTCGGTAGTCGTGAAAAGCCCCCAATTGCTCGTTTGCCCTTCTATTCTATAGAAAAAACCGTGTTACACGAGTAAAACCACAGTGCACTGACACAGTGTAGGTTTTTGTTTCTCACAATGCTATATAATATAGCAAGCAGTTTTCAGTAGGTACTTGGTGGTTATTGTTCTTGTCTTACCTTGTTCTTCACTTGATATTAACTGCAATATTTTTGTAATGTTTCGATTTCTTGTTTGACTCCTATACTATAAAAAAGCTCCAATACAAGCCCTCCAAGGGCGTGTCGGACTCATCTGTGATGGGTTCTGCAGCGGCAACCCCAACATGGTTCAAGCCTCGTCGTGGTGACGGGGCTCAGTAGCCTGGGGTGTACCCAGATGAAGCTAATTGAACCGAGGGGGCTGATCTTTCTACCGCTCGGAAATTTAGGAGGAGGCAGAAGAGAAACAGGGGACGGCGCTTTTTGGTGGGGTTGTCCTGTGATGCGGACAACCCCTCCGTATCATGTAAAGTTTAATAATTACCCAATATTAAGCTACCCAGCTTGTGAAATTCAAACACACTCTCCCCATATCTCTGAGAAAATATCTGGGAAACAGACGGATAGACGGACAGATAGATGGACAAGACGAAACTATAAGAGTTCTATTTTCTGCCATTAGGCTACGGAACTCTAAATCCGGCCTATGTCTGTACACACTTATGTGTATGTCTGTCTTTGTGTGTGCTTGTACGCCAACTCGCAACGAGATGGATTTAACAGTTAGGGTTTTTCGCGTAAATCGCGGCCTTTTGATGACTACCGATGCTCATAGACATTCGCATGATTGTTACGCAGATATGTTGCCCCCCTAAAACGAATATTTTTAACAAGTACATGTCTTCTACTTCGATATACTATGAGCACTAAGTGTAAGCGTTAAGTACTAAACTACAAAGAACAAAGATGTTTCGAGCACACACTTATATGCTAACGGATATGCATAAAAACTGAAACAGACATAAAATGCTCTGGAACTTTCCAACGACTACAATATCATATCGAAGTTAGACTTTTAAGCTTCTAAACTTAGTATTATGGTAGTAAATACTACTTTGATTGTGAAAGGGTGTCCCACACTTTCTCGAATCCAAGAAAACCACATCCATTAGTCAACATTAAGAAGTTTGCAAGTCACTATTATTTAATTTGAATTACAGTTAGATACGGGTCCATGCAAAATACGTTAACAAAGGGTTGGGGGAGGGAGGAGTCTTGAAGAGTCAGAAGTGATGGCGAAATTTTCAGACAATATATTGATGGGATCAAAGTTGTGTTTCTCAGTGAAAGTTTGTTATTTTGAGTTTAATATCCGATTCAATTCTGTAATTTTGCATAAAAAATTAAATTAAACAGAGCTTTGTTAGATAAATTTAATAATTGTGTAGAAATCCGCAAGCGACATCACCAAACTATATTAAAACAGAATTCGGCACGAACGTGTAGTTTGTGTAGTAACCTGTGGCCCATCGGAGAGGGAAGAGGGAAAGAGGCCAACGCACCTGCTTAGCAATTACGCAGTTGGTAATAATCGAAATGCACCAATTCCTCATTTGCCTACTTAAACTATAAAGAAAAACATAAATTCCACAAACTGCCAAAACTTTTTGACAGTTTATGGAATCATAAAAAAATGCGTTGCGTTTGTCACGATTTGGGTTTAGCTTTTAACATAAATATGAGTAATTTACTCAAATCAAATATTTTTAGTCAATAGAAAAATATTTGTAAATCAGTACGTCCTTAGAAGTATATCAATGAGTATGACAATTATTTATTAGTTTAGGGATATGAAAATATTGGTTTAGCAACAACCTGGAGGAACGTGTCCTTCCTCCAGTGGTGGTTCAGATGACTGCCGTCCAGGCATGGCAGGCACTATCTGATGATTGCGCCTGCAGAGTGATACTCTATAAAAGCCAGATTTTAGTATTTGACGTAAATTTAAGTTTGATCCTTTCACACTTTCCTTAGGAAAAGGTGTTGACAAACATACTGACAAACGGGCAGAAAAAATATCTTTTACGGGTTTTGTTTTTCATTTTAAGGTAACGCACCCTAAAACAATGGAGGCTGATTATGTTAACATATGACTAATTTTAGAGTATGTCTCGCAAACTCATTAGGCATCGAGTGCAAACAATATGGGATTGCAGAAGTGGTTTATTAATTGTTCTGTAAACAAAGATCTCGCGAGCAAACACGAGTGATCGATGTATAGGCGCTCCGGTGACTGTTGCAATAACGACACAACAGCCGTGTACTAAACTAGCTGTTACCCGCGACTTCGTCAGCTGAGAATAGTCACGTGTTTGACATGACACGCTTTTTCGCGCCCTATTGCGGTAGCCTTTGCTGGTTGATTTTTCAATATAAAAGTATGCTAATAATAATCCTATGTTTAAACTAAGTTTTTCAACTAAATACATACCAAATTTAATCAAAATCGGCTCAGCGGCTTGGCCGTGAAAATGTCACGGACAAAGTTATTTTCACATTTAAAATATATATGGATATGGCTGTTGGCCTTTTGAAGTTAATTGCACTCCTTTCTATCATGATGCTCATTAACATGGGCATATGCAGATGCGCTTACCTTCTTCACTCTATCCCCCAATGAGTCACCGGTTACTCATAACCGTACGAAACGCGACAGAAAAGCTCTCTTTTCAGGCGGTGTCATGTGAACAAGAACTTCCCGGGTGCAACCAATACCTAAACTAATAATAGGTTGGCGTGAAGATGTGTTGAAGATGTGTGAAGGATGTGTTGAACACAAATTGTTGATAGCAACAGATTAACTTATTTATTACATACAGCGGTGATCAGTGTAGACTGTAACAAATAGGTTGTTATTTTAATTTCAACTGGCCTTTATACGCGAAGAGCGCGTGGAATGTTGAGGAAGGTTTTTCTTTCGCTGTAAGTGATGTATTCAAATGACATTCGCGTCAGTTTTTAAGTAAAATTATAAAATAACACAAGAATGATATATTCATTTTTATAAGAACTTTAAAGGTACATCTTCAAAGTTTTTTTAATAAATGAAATTTTGTTGTAATATCATGCAAAAAACAAATTAGAAATAAAAATATTTTTAATTTGTATGTACTAATGTGTCTATAATTTAAATTCAGGGGCATAAAAAAGTTTTCATATTCCAATCGATGTCCTATCTAAAGGTATAGAAGGAATGAAGCTATTCTTTACGCAATAGTATATACTTTATGCAATAGTAAACAACCCTTGGGAAATAAGAGCGTTTTTCGTCTAATACAATATTTTGTTGAAATACAAAATGTGATTTTCTTATTATAATTTCTTTTATACATATACTTAACTCCAGTGTGACCGAGATTTTTTGTTGCAGGAAATTGAATAGAAAGCCCCTTAGATTGTAGATATTGCTTCTTTATACGTCAAGTATACAACAGATAGACATCGTGTAGCTAGTTATTTATAATTATACGTATTTGGTACTATAGCAGAAAGATATGTATTTATGAAATTTATTTGGTAGGATTGTGAAGTTAACTTATGCTACTTGAATTTTAAAAAATAACAAAGTTTCTAAAGTTGTGTAAAAATATTTTCCTTATTTAGAAACTAGTGGAATTCGTAATTTAAAAAAACAGGGCGAAAATAGACATATTAAACGAATACAAGACCATTCATTAATGTAATCTATTTTGTTTAAATGTAACACACAGTTCTCCTACTAGACGACTTTTTTATGAGATAGGGGGCAAACGAGCAGGTAGGTACTGACTACCGCCGCCCATAGACATCTGTAAGACTAGGCGTCTTACAGAAGCTTCGCCGGCCTTTAAGGAACAGGTATGCTCTTTCCTCGAAGGCCTCTAAGTCGTATCGGATCGCAAATACCGAGGGAGGCAGCTGGTTCCACAGTACAGCTGTGCGCGGCAAGAAGTGTCGTTTGAACCGCACTGTTGTGGACTTACGGACATCAAAGTGATGGTCGTGGAAGTTCTGTCGGGATCTTCGAAGATGGATTTCTGCTGCTGGTGTTAAGCCGAACAATTCCTCGGAACACTCCCCATGAAAAATATGATAAAAGACGCACAGCGAACCGAAATCTCTTCGTAGGACCAAAGAGTCGAGCTGTCCGGACATAACTTTGTCGTCAACGATTCGAGTCGCTCTATGTTGTATACGGTCAATGTAAAAGCTGATATTGCGGGGTCCCAGCTCAAATGTGGGAGCAGTACTTCACATGCGGTCGGATTTTACGTTACCTCTCACTAGTAACTAGTTCACACATTTCTGTGTCGTTATTTCATTATTATCTGATTTTCTATCCGTACCACCTCCTGTTTTAGTTTGCCACTACAAGGGTTGAATCATGGACCCTTTGCAATTTGAGTGAAGTAAATAATAACAATACTATCATTATTATTTATTTCACTATTAAATGTATTATAAATCCACAATAATATTTGTGGCCTAATCAGATCACTTTGGCGTAGTACTGTACTAAGTACCGCAAGGCGTAGGAGTACCTGTACTAGACAACGAAAATATACTTAATATTTTTTGTTAATACATTTAAGAAATTTTATAGATTAAAGATTTTTATAATAGAAACACATAAAAACTACACGCGAAATAAACCGCCACATTACCAACTGGGACTGGTTCACCAAGTGGAAACACGATCTCAGTGCATTAGCGGGTCCGGGATGGATGCGAGTGGCAAGAGATCGGCCGTCTTGGCATTCATTGAAAGAGGCCTGTGTCCATTCCACTGGACCCAGTGAACCGATAAGGGCTGATAATGACGATGATGATTGATGATGGTTACCAACTGAGCGGCCGTTAATATTTTTTTAAGTTACTGATTATGGAACTAGTTCCATCTATACAGGTCAACATTTGTTGTTTAATATTAGTACACGAACAAATCGTATCAGTAGTTAAACGATATTATAAAACTGAATTATTTAAACAAGTTTAAACATATTAAGTAACACGCTCTCGCAGCGGAGAGAACCGCCCTCGGGCGGGCTGTAGGCGGGGCGCTTTCCTATATAAGCCTTACATGAGGGAAAACTTTGTTATTGAATGCGCGCGATCATATCGGTGAGGTGATGTACCAGCATATTCATCCAAGTGACACTTTCCCGCGCTCGAGCTCAGGTGAGTACGTTGATACAAGTTTTGTGACGCGGAATTCCTGAAACGTTTGACGTATTCAAACAGTCTCATGCCAGATATCTGTGAGAATTTAATATACTCTGCATATAATTTTATATTAACCTTAGCGTATGTGTATTGGATTCTTGACCAATATAGATAGCTAGATGAGAGTTATTAAAAAATATTCAGAGTAAATAAAGGTATCAAGAATATTTTGGTTTATTCATAAACAAATACATAAATGTAGTGTAAAACATAAACATATTTGTCCCATTGGTTCAAAAAATAAAAGACAATCGCGAAACCATTTCTAGATATGTGACAAATTTCTAGATATGTGACTATAAAACAATTATACTGAATCTATCGCGTATTTTTATTGTTCATGTTAACAAAGAAACAGAGAACCGTTCAGTTTGCATATAATTTGAATGTGCACAGTTTATTTTAAGTACAATTTAAACGTGACACAAACGATTTTGACGTTTTTAAGTCCGCTTTTATTTGTTTGAGATAAGTACGTTTTGAAGTGCATTTAAAATGTTGTATCAAATTACTTTTATTAATTTACAATATTTTATAATTTTATACAAATGTACTCAAATAATATTATAATAGAAAGTAAATTAGATAAATGAATTTAAATTTATACAAAATCAGTTGCACACATTTTGCGATCTATTACATACTAGTATTATATACAATTAAGTTTGAAGAATAATTAATAAATTCAACTTT
>JAFELO010000270.1:1448058-1476049 GCA_017140195.1 Eumaeus atala | reverse complement strand
AATACATCCAACTCTTTTTGAATACTGTTAAAAAGTAGTATAAGTTTCAACATTATTATGAAGAGTATATATTACTGGAAAGTATAATTTATAAATAATAATAATAAGTCCACAATAAAAAAACGACTAACAACGAATGCACCTACTTACATAAGCATGACTGAACTACTTATAACATAATATAATATGTATGAATTCTTTAGTTGAACTATGATGGTATTTTAATACTAATTACATACACTTTTTAAAGAAAGATGTTGAAGAAAAAAGCAAAATAATAGTCGTAATAATAATAATAATAATAATAATAATATATAGTAAGGAAGTCCATAGTATATATTATTATTACTATATATTATTACTTATGTTACAGATACTAGAGACAACGGAAATATATTTAATATTTTTATAGATTTAAGAAACCTTATATACTTAAGATTTTTATTATAGGAATATATATAATACACATATAAACATGCATGACCTAGGCGGGATTCGATCCCGCGACCTCTGGCTTAAAACGTGGATTAACTGCCACGTTATTAACTGAGTCAGCCGGTCGTCAAAATAAAAGAAGGGAAACCAAAAAAATATATATAAAACATCATTTTAACTGTCAAATCATTGATTCACTTATACACGAAAACCGTTTAATTAGAATCATTAAAACTGATTGTTACACCGTCTTTTAATTTAAATGAAAATTTCATTTCTAAACGAAATGATGTCAGTTCCATGCATGAACGTACATACACCAGTCAGATAAATAACATAACGTGTTAAATTGACCTTCACGGGAAAGTCATTTTTAATACTTCAATTTCGTAAAGCTCAATGCAACCTAGCTTCTGTTGTTGATTTTGATAAAAATACTGAGAGATTTTGTAAATGATCAAAACTGTTTAAGAGTTACACATTTATAGAATGAATAAAAAATATTGATTAGACAAAAAATGAATATTCATAAATGGAATGGTTGTTTATTCAAATTTTCCGACATCGTAACGTTGAGCTTTTCGGGGTATTTCGATGGGTTTACAGAAAAATATTTTCACAATTGCTTTAGATTACTTTTTAGACTAGATATCTGAACAAAAAATAAATTCAGACAGTCACAATAATAGTCTTGAGTTTTACTGTTACATACAGTTTTCCTTATCGAATCTCTGGTGAACCTCGGGGCTATCTAAACCTATATATGCTATTATATGTTTCATTCATTTCAACGCTTGGTGAAAAACTTAATCTTAATTTATTCTGCGAAATATTTTTCACTTAAGCACTAAGTAATGCCAGAAATAGAAAGAAAGAAAATATATCTAACAATCTCAGAATTATCACGTATCTCGTACTATTATTAACAAAGTGCTAAGTGTTTTATTATTACCGAATAAGCCGCACGTACACCTTATTAATTGATTCAATGAGCAAGTCGGTCAGGAAAACATTAGCGCAATGTTTTCTATAACACAACAATTTAATTAAGAACTTTTAATTCTCTTCTGCCTTCAGTTTTTTTTTAAATTATCACGACTGAAATACAACGTACGTCTTATGATACACCGTTTTACCCCAGAATATGTTAGCGGGATGATAACAATAACGACAAAGGTTAGCATTAAGACCGACTGTAATCCGGTCTAGCACTTCAAGTAAATGCGCATTCCCTGACGCCCAGCCTTTATCATTCACAGGGCGAGACATTAGTCTATTAGAGACTAATGTCTCGCCCTGTGAAAGACGATAAAGGCTACCGACATGTGCTAATGCACAGGACAAAGTAACTGAGCACACTTTAGGATATTCATTTTCCAGCGTGTGTAATAAACTGATTGAGGCTATAATTCAATTTTGGATTGAAATCTAAAAACAACTTATAAATTATAAATTATTTTATTCCATTTTTAATGTTTATGTTATTATCAATTATTATTACTGAAATGTTGTGTACATTTCAATAATAATATGTGATAAGAGTTGTTCACCCATAACATTTTTTTTAATTTTTACACGTTACAATGAAAACAAATTCAATTTCGGAGAGAACAACGTCAGTCGGGATAGCTAGCATGAATATGTAAATTGAATGAATCATGTAATTATTTGTTTATCTGTAAATGTAATAAAGCACGAGATAATAAATTGTTGAAATACGCGAGAGCTGTACAAATGGTGGCACGGTGATGATATTATTATGGCTCTTATAGAAGCTGACAGCCGAGGCCTGAGCAGGGTTGAAGACTGTTTAGCAGAACTCTCACGCGAATCAATTTCTCACAACGTCAACTGTGAAGCGAGTCTGAGCGTTGGCCGTGTCTTATTTATATTTCAAGTTAACAACCCTATCTATATTGAAGCAATGATTTCCATACTATAATTTTGTCGGTAACTGTGCCTGTATGCCAATAATGGCATAGATAAAAGTAGTGTCGTGTAAATAAAAGAGTTGTATAGTGTTCATAGCGGATACAATAAAATCTGGTGTCTGAGCCCAACCTGAGTCACTGGGCCCCAGCGCCACGAGTCAATCGAATACAAAACTAAAATATTTTATTTTGTATTTCATTGATATCTTACTGCACGCCGTTACCTGTAGGATAACTGAACTAAGTTGGGTTATTTTGAAATTAAAATGTTAGGCGCTTATAGGTGACTATAAGTTAGGCTGACTTTATTTTTCAAAGAGGTAATTTAACACTTGCAGAAAGTTTTTTATATTATAACGGGCGACAGGGACACATGAAAAATCGAACCCTTTGGAGTCATCAGAGGGTCAGATTTTTCGAGGTATTCATTCCAACAAAAATTGGTAATCACACCAAGGTCCATAAACATGCATATAATTATTATGCAAAAGCGTTGTCCTCCTTTCCTCGTCCCTTGAACAACCAGCTATTCACAAAACGCACGAAACGCGATAGCGAAGCTATCACTTTACGGCGGTAGCACATGAGCGATGCGGGCCAGCACGACCGAGGAAATATCTCTTTTCATACGACACTTGCGTATTGTGTTGTGCGTTTAGTAAGCATGTGAGCATCGGTAATTTAAACAACGATGGACCAATTGTGGGATTAATTCAAATGCAACGCACCGGCATATGCTTGAGTTAAATGAGTGTATGTATCTCCGAGGTCCATATATCTACACAGATATATGGACATCTGGTGACGGTAGTCGTGAAAATATCAAAAATTCTCTGCCTTTACTACAGGGATTAAAGGTTGTCACTTTGTAGCCAAGATAAAAACAATATGTTAGAAAATAATTTTGAGCAGAAAATAAGTGTAATATTCAGCGGTGGAGTTTTACAGCGCTCGCCTAATCACACGAGAGCAAATCATTGACATTTAGCACGGCGAGTGGCCCCAGTGGCTCCGTATCTCCGCGTACTCAACCTGTCAGACACTAAAGATGACCTCTCAGCATGGCGAACTATATTAAGAATATATACGTACAGAGAATAAAAATGTGTCGCTCAATTAAATAACCAGTTGTGGGTGTCAGAGTATGAAATCCTCCTGGTGCCATGCCGCCAAATTAGCATTGCACCAGGAAATATTACATGACATCGCTATAAAGTGACAGCTATACTGTCGCGTTTTGTGCGGTTTGTGAATAGTACATTGGCGGCGTTTAGGAGCGCAATGTATATTTACGTATATACTATGCTTACGTACGGAGGTTGGTAGGCGTCGATAGTCACCGACTTGACTGCTTGTCCCCGTATACCATTTGGAATGTACCGGAAAATCCCACACCGCGCGGAACGTCACAACGCTTTATCACCGTGTGAGTGGTACCTTGACTTTCGTGCAGGTCCCATACAGTACCGTTGGGTACTACTTCCTTGTGATTGTGCATATCCGTGACTATTGTAAATGTTAAAATCTTATATATATATATGTTTAATAATGATTAAACATATCACGCGAATGTTTCAAATGCAATGTCCCGCGAAGAATAAGCTCGATGAAATGGCAATGGGTTGGTCGCGCACTGGATTGGAGGCTGCGTTCAGGAAAACGAAGTGTTGGTCGACCGTTCACCAGGTGGGTGGACGATCTCCGTGCAGCAGCCGGTCCGGGATGGATGCGAGAGGCAGGAGATCGTTCGTCATGATCGTTCGACATGCGTTCATTGAAAGAGGCCCATGTCAAGCAGTGGACCGATAAGGGCTAATAATGATGAAAAAAATATGACATTATAAAAGAGAGTCCCCAAAGGCTGGCTGTCTGTGTGTAATCAACTTTCTCAAAATCTACTGAACTTATTTTTATGCGGTATTTGCCCTTAATTACATAAATTCCCGAGAAAGGTTTTAGTATATATTTTGGCCCCTTGGCGAAGACGGGGCTAGTGTTAAATAAAATAGTTTAACTACATAATCGAAATCGATAACCGATAACGTACACGATAAAAAAACAAATTTAATCGAAGAATCTAGCAAAAAATCGTAAAGATTAATAGCAGATATGTTAAAAGCCCCCATAACTTTTAGAAGGGACTTATATTGGAACCACACTTCCTTCTATATAACATAATAGGTACTAGATACTTTAGGGCAATCGGCTGCCTAATCTTCTATAATAATAAATAATATAATTGTCGTCCTAGCGGATTTATTATGTCGATTTTGGCCACGGCGGCCATCTCTGTAGTAGTCTATCGCTATAGTATTAAACAACTGCACTATAATTTGTCGTATATTATAGGGCATGAGCGTGTGCGCAGAAACAAGTTCACTTTCTATTCTCTCATTCTGCTGTTCATATGGGACGGCAATGCGGAGAGAAATCAGACATAGCACTTGACGGCTCATTGTGCCGTCCTAGGCACGGAGGTGTAACACCTCCAAATTTCTGACTTCGGACGACATTTGGAACTCACGACACTTGCTGAAGATGCTCACTATTTGACACGAGACAGTTAAGTTTTTTATGTCATTTCTATAAAAAAAGGATATCATTGTGTTCCTAGACGTTACGACGTAGTAAGAAATACGAATAATTTTTACACGCATAAATTAACGAGATCATCCTCTACGTATCCCAAAACAATAATAAAACTGAAAGTAAGTTTATTTTGCATGTTTATGAAATGCACCTTATCCAGCGACGCGGATATAATTCATTATTTATAAATGTAATATATGTATGTATATATATGTAACCCATACCGATACATTGTACATAAGCGCATTTCTTCAGAATGACTGCACGGAATTTGATAATTATTTTATTTTGGCAATCTCTTGGGTATGAAAGTTGATTGGAAAATGTCAATATTGTAAAGAAAACATCGGTTAGCTGATTTCATGACACTTGTGTTCTATACAAATATTAGCTACCATATCTTAAAGTAATTTTGATGATCATAGAAGACCTTTCATTTGTTCATTGTGGAGTAAAAATGAAACTCGTTCATATTTGCACTCAATGATTGTGCAATATTATATCATCAATAATATTGCGTATATTATTGCACAAATTGTAATTGTGCACAATACAATTTACAGTTTGTACCTTCTTGCTTTGTCTCTCGCTCTCAAGACACCACAACATCTATATGCATTCATGGCCTATGTGCTGTAACAATATTGGAGTAAAGGAACTTTATGCAGTTGCATGTTTCCAGTGTCCCATTGGAAGGGAGGAGGGAAGGAAGGCCACATGTCCGCACAATCTCCTATTTTTTATGTTTTACTAGAGACGACCAATCAGAGCCTTTCTACGACTACCGACGTCCATGAACATCAGCATAACTACTATGCCGATGCCTTACCCCCCTTTCCACCCGTCCACCAACGGCTACTCACAAACCGCACGAAACGCGACACCGTAGGTGTCACTTTACAGCGGTATGAAGTGAGCGAGAGTTACCTCCCCAGTCGTGCCGGCCCAATTCCGTTGCATAGGATCCGATGTAGTATCATGCATGACACTACCTCTTCAGCCTTAAAACGTACTGGCCGATTTGTAAAATTAAAGTGGTAACAACAGCGGTAGCCACAATATGTTATACGAGTATAACATATTCCCACAATAATTCCGCGGGCGACATGTGCGCCACTTGACGTTTGAGGACGTGAGCAGTTCTTTATCAAAGTATTACGACAAGTATAAATCACGCCGTGATCTCTCCACCACAATTCTGCTCTAGGAATTGGGATACAAATGTTAATATAACTATTCGTTTCAAACAAGTGAATTTACATAAGGCATGTGTTTTTCACGTTTGATATTATTACTTCTGTGTAATTGATTGTTTGGTCGATTTACTGAGAACACGAACATTATAGCCTTCTGGTGGTAGTTGACAAACATCGCTGAGGAATACAAAGACCATTTCCTTTCCTCCTTAGAATTCTCTTCTTATAAGAGGGTGGAAGGTGACTTCGCCCAGGGTGTCTCGATTCACTCGAGCCTACTAGGCCCAACCGCCATAACAAGAAACGATACTGAGGGTCGACAAACATCCTCATGCAGGGAATGGTAACACTGTCTTGTAAGAGTTAACCTTCCCCTTCACTGAGTCACCGGAAAAAATGTGCACGAGACGTACGCACGAAAAGACTGCTTTTCGGCCCCTTACGCTTGAATCCATTAAATTGTCTGCTGTCATATCATTAATAGTAATGGCCTCCATAGATTGATAAAATGAAGCTCATTGCGTAGTTATCTCTCTTTATAATTTGTAGACTAGAGTTAAATAATTATAGAGACCTGAAATAATTCTCTCAAAGTCGATCTGGTTTGAATAAATCGCAGCTAAATCTTGACGTCAGTCAGCAGTAGAATGTAGCGCCAAGCTGCATTGCAGCGAAATTGAGTCGAAACGAGCTGGGAGGCTCTTTCCGATGCGTGACAATTATGAGAATGTGTTTATTTTTTATCAGAAATATATAACCACCCTTGTAGTCATTTTACGCAGTTGAATAGCCAGTATAATTAAACCACAAACACATACAAACGATACTCACAGTAATAATATCAGGGACCGTACTTAGTTCCGATCCTTAATAACTTCGACATTCGGAGAACTTCTGCCTCTATTCAGCTAATTAAATCCCCCGACGTTCCCTTGTCTCTAAATATTTCATTTGATACTGTCAGAAACTTATGTCAGTACATTCTGCTCTAAATATTTAGTTAATCTGTTTTAGAGTACTATTTCCTAGACAGACTACATATTAATATTATATCTATATTATATTATCTATAAGTAAATTATAGTAAAATCCTTTCTTTCCCGATAGATGATTTTATGTTATTCCAGATTATAAAATACATCTGGTCCAGGTGTCAGCTAAGATTATTTAATAGTTTTTGAGTAAAAGAATAAAAAACAGACATGCAACTTTTGTATTTATAACATTGGCAGGATATGTCTAGCTTAACGGTTGTAAAGTTGATCGAAGGCGTCATATCCAAAATCCAGCTGAGGAGTAACATTTAAATGCACAGGCAAAATAAACTGTTACCTAACTGAATAATACCGTATCAATTCCCATTAAAATTTTCCCGGTTTATAACGTAATTATTTAAAATGTTCGATACGTTGAATGAATGATGTTGAAATTATGTTATTAGTGATTTATCATCGAAGTGGGTCAAACCTGTGGATCAAATTATTTTATGAAATAATTTAAATCGAGTCATTAATTCTAACGAACTTGAAAATGCGCACATACGTTTATTATGCAGATTGTATTAGCTTATGAAATTTATCCACATTTTATAGATAATTGGTCTTGTTGCGCGTCGTATGTGAAATGTTTAATTGCCGCGTAGTCTAGTGGTTAGCATGTTCAGCCACAGACGTGAGGTCCCGGTTACGAGTCCCGGAATTGGACCATACAAAAAAAAAGTGCTATTAGGATTTTCCAAATTGTAATAATCCGGACCGGATTTTGGAAGTTGGCGGTGTTACGCACCCGTGCCTCGGAGAACACGTTAAGCCGTCGTTCATGCGCCTGATTTCTCTCCGGTCGCGCCGGATATCCGTTCCATCGGAATAGTAGAATGAGCAGGAGTGCACTTATGTTGGCGCATATACATGTGCACTACATATACATGTGCACTACATATACATGTGCACTACATATACATGTGCACTACAACATGTCCCGCGCAGATGACTCGTCCCAATAGAGATGGCCGCTGCGGTTGATATTCGGCGACGACAACAACATTATTATGTGTAGTCATTATTACTGGACTGGACTGCACTATTCATAAATCGGACAAAACAGTATATTTTTATTTTACTCATAATGGTCAATACAACAGAGCTCATGGTACAAATGGTTGTAAAGTGACCAATATGCTATCGCGTTGCCAGCGGTTTGTGCGTAGCTTGTGGCCCACTGGAGGGGAGCAACGCAACTGTATGACAACAATAATGCATATGTCTACCCTCACAGACATCCGCATTATTGTTTTTCCGCATCCGCATTATTACGGTTGTCAAAAAAAATCGGACGATATAGATTACATTCTGGAATAAGAAAAAAATATTTATCCTTCCATAAAAACGAATGGATCTCTCGGGATAGTTTTTAAGCTGGAAAACCCGTGGAGCACAACTAGTTATATTATAAGATACAGTTGATTTATTTCAAACCGAGAAATGTGCATTTTTATTTCATCACAAAATTTCAGAAGGAGATAACATGTATCTGATCAAAATAAAAGTATCCAGCAATATATTTAGTACGGTTAACAATCGCGTGTCAATGACCCACCCCGTATTATGATATCACTTTACCTCCCCTAATTGTTTTGTCATCGAAACAAGACAAAATACGATTGTACATACATAATAATATTATTATTAAATTTGTGAATTAAATATTAACGTTAAACTTCCTCATAAATAAACTTATATTTTTAATGATGATTTTTCTTAAAACAAACCAACCAAGAGGGAGACGGACGCGGAGGGATCTGTACCAACGAGAGGACTTTTAAAACTCTCCTAGCCGCAGTGTATTTTTTTCGAAAGTCCGTGCGCCCGTCTCTCTACCTGTATATCGAGATTTTTTACTAGGAAGTTCAAGAATCAAGCTGAAATTTATGACGAAAATGAGTGTTTTCGTTACAGCCCACATATATACTAAAGCACTGAAAAACCCATAATTTGCTGATCTGGATCATAGTTACTCTCATACATTGACATGAAGAAGCGGGAACTCAAAATTTCTTCTTCTCATCGTCATCACTGATTAATTAGTTAATGAATGGCATAGCACATGTGAGATTTATATCAACAGATTAATTTATATAATTTATTTTATATTAACTCAAAAGCAGTTAATTATGTTTTCTTAGCTAAGTAACAAATGAGCAAGCGTAGCAGTAAGCTACGACCACAACTATTTGCTACAAACTACTACGATTGAAACCGCTACGATTGACGTAAGTGCACTCAGGAACTTGCCAGAAGATTACGTAATGCCACATAATATGGGCATTGTTCTGATATTACAGGACACTTGCATAAATGTTACCATGCATATGACAGATGAAATACTAGTAATGGGTGCTAATAAACGGACTCCGTGAAACATTTTAGTAAACACATATAACCCGACACACATTATATGATAATATATTTAACTGTATGTGGCACTCCACTCACTCTCTTCTGCTTACCCCATTAAGGAACTGGTCCGAAGATGGGTAGTTGTCGTTCTTCTTATTTATATTATTTTTCATACTCAATGTGGTGTACCGACATATTTTTTTTTCTGAAAAAGTACTCGATATAAAATATCGTATAAATATTCAAAAGGTTCAGATTCATAGAAAGTAATCTAATTTTAACGACACCCGTCATTGTATTTCGATGCTTCACCAACGTTCTAAATAACACAATTGGATTCAGTCGTTTCATTTTGTATATTTACACAGAATATTCAACTTTTTTATAACACATTAGAGATTAAAATGAATCTGCCTGAAACTGTATTTATGGTAGTGCCAATAATCATGTCTTCTTCATTTTCTTCAGATTGGAACAAATGTTATCACATAATTTACGTTTCGTTCCTAGTTTTTTTATTTTCTTCCAGTATTTTTGTTTTTATTTTCTTTTTAGATTTTGTTCCCAGTAAATAATTATACAAAACAAAATAAGCGCCTTTACCTGTTAAAAAAAACTTAAAATGATTGCACATTACGGCTAAAGATATATTTGACATGAAGCGAAATTATTTAGCAATTCCAGTTGCTATTGGCTAGTTATTTCGATTGCCAAACGCTAAGTTATGCACTCATTTAACAAAAGTGTATCATGATGTTCGCGTTTAATATTTTCCATTTCACAAAATACAACCTTCACATGACATGAATGGACAAGATGTTCTATTTAAGCGGAATCAGAAAGATAAAACACCATTCACACAAGTAATACTTAGGTAATTCTACTGCTCAATCTCATTGCGCGGATGTTCATGGACTTCAATGCCATACGGCTTTGATACGGATAGTATGCAATCAAAAAATAAGATTATTTGTCTAGGACAGACAAATTTAACTGTCCTGTCAACCCAGAGATTTATAACCTATAAATATGATATATAATTAGTAAATTGTTAAGCGATTTTTAAAAGTGTTGTTTTTCGCGGGATATTAAATTAGTTTTGCAAAATTACTTTGAGAACGTAATAAGTTTATTTTCTTAGGAAAGATGAAGTGATGATTTTTTATTATCGCCTTTATAATATAAATCTTGCTCTTACTTTATAATCGCGTTGGAATGAAGGTTCATGACCTTTGGTTGCGTATAGTGCCTGGATGTTATATTGTAATGAGTTAAATGTCAAGTTTATTCATAGTTTTGTTATTTATTGCAAAAACAAATTACGACGGATCTACGTATCTCGCAGAATGCCCAAAGACCCGTATCCACGTGTCTTTTCTGGATAGCGCAGCATATTAAAATTGCCAGAAATTACTTGCATTATTCAAAAAAATACAAAGCGCTTAAATATCCACACCATTAGATTGAAGAGGTGTGCATTGTGCCATGCTGCATAGGGGGAGGTAGTACCATGCATAGTGCATGACACTACATCCTCCTATGCAACAGAATTGGACTCTCACACAATACTGTCGTAAAGTGATACTTACAGTGTCGCGTTTCGTGCGATTTGTGAGTAGGCGGTGGCCAATGGCGGGGGGGTGAAGGAGGGCAACGCATCGGCATAGTAAATATGTGGATATTCATGTCGGTAGTCGCAAAATTGTTCAGATTCGTTTGGCCCCCTATTCTATACAAAAAAGAAAACAACCTAAGATATGTCGATGCGTTCTGACGCAGGAGCCGCTGGCCATTTCTTTATCACGTTTTGGCGATTTGTTGACAACCTTCGATGATTACTAGTAATTCTCAAACGATACAATATATATTTTCAACGTCCTGAAAACAAGAAACAATCTACTTAAGATCCAAGTTGTGTCTTAACAGTATAAAGGGTGGTGCTGTAAAATCGAGTTTTATGTGTGAATTATGTGTTTTTCCCCAACCGGACGGCAATAACTCAGTTTAGTGTCTTGATGACGAAACCACTGCACCGAGACTGGCACTCAGAGGCAAGGAGGGGTCTGGTAAGTTTACGAGTACTCTAGTTGGATATTTGTATTCCATTAGTGATTCTCGCTGAATAAATTAATTTTGTACTTAATAATATTTTTGTTACGCACTGAAAAACACGTTGAATATTCATTCCTAGTCGAAATTCAGTGGCGTCGTCCATGTCTATAGAGACTGCGCTGGACATGCCGCGTGGACACAAGTGCACCCTCCATTCTCTTATTCTTCTATTCCGTTGGTTCAGCAGGCCGACACGAATGGAATTAGGCGATGGCTTATGACGCTTACGTTGCTTTAGTTGCACTACTTTTTGAAAATTTTATGTAGACACACTGACGTTGCCGATACATGGGATAATCAGTATCACCGAGGATGTTCTCACTCCATCCAATCTTCTATAATAAATATTTATTCGTTTCTATAAGAATATATTGGAGGACATACATGTATAGGAATACAATATAAAAGTCATAAAGTGCGTCGTAAAGTGTCATATCCATTTAAAATAGTCGTTCGCGTACTAACTTTATACGACATCTAGGCCGCTTTGCCTACTTTCATTGATAAAAATGTATTTTATCTGACTATACCATGAAGGTATTGTGTATCTCGAGGGGTTTTAATGGGTATTCAGTACAGGTATGTGCTGTGAGTTCTATGTACATTTGAATTTGCCGGTGATGATACGTAAATGCGTTTCCGCATCTTAGAAAAAAAATTGTAAGTAAATATTGTTGCATATGGCGTGCTCTCTAATGCATATTTGTTGATATGTTAATATTTAAGAGTCAGTAATGTCAATCACATTGACTTACTTAGAGTTACATTAGATAGAAACTCATAACTTAAAAGGGACTGATAAAATTGGTTATATTCTCAAGCGAGCTTCAATAAAAACTTATTTTATTATATAGTATATATAAGATTAGTCAGTTCTGACCATCAGTGAAATGCCATATCCCTCTGAAAGATGCAGGGGTGTACAAGCTTGATTATGACCGTGGACTCTCCTATATAGGGTAAACTAAAAGATCTATAAAAATCGCGTTAAAGAACATATAGCCGATATGAAGCACCGACGTGTTACAAAATCTGCGGTCTGTGAGCATGCTGAAGTTGGCCCCTGCCATTACATAAGTTTTGATAAAGCGCAAATCCTCCCTAGGGACCACCGATTCCTTCCAAGAATGATCCGTGAGGCTATTAAAATTAAAAAAAACATCCAAATTTCAATAGAGAAGATGGCTGGGTTCTTCCCTCTGCTTGTGTGTGCTTGTGTGCAGTGGTGAACATAATCAAATCAAAAAGTGAACCTAACACCTCAAGACAGCTGGATATAATAAGAACTGTTTGCGTTAATCGGAACAACTAAAATTATAATTCTTCGGGTACTTTTAATTTTTTTTTACATCTGGACAGCTGTCATCTCAGTCCACCCTTAACCATGGTTGCTGTAAAGCTTTTGAAACGTCGGGCTGGATAAATAATTTAATAAACCGCGATAAAATCCGTCAAAGTAGTTTTATTGTAACTCATAAGAATTTCATTTCATTATAGTATTTGAAAATAATGACTGAAATGGAATTTAAGTACAAAATAGCAGCAAGTAAATACAATAGTATTTGTTTTACTCCGTGCCGTAGTTCCGGCTGGATGAGAAATGTGTGGAGTCGATACGTTGATAGATTTGCGGCTCCGAGCCACACCGCAGTTCGACGCGCCGCTCCGTGCGAATAACCGAATAACTTCGACTTGAAAACCACTCTTTAGTACAAGTACAACGTTTTAGTACAAGTACAACATTTCTCGAATAGTACTTATTTACGTTCTGCTCTATTTATTTTTGCATTACCGTTGACTCCGCACACACCCGTGCTACACTCTGAACTGAAAAGGGATAAGCAACATGACTATGGAAACAATTTATGGGCGGTGCTCGTACAAACACATAGACAAATAAAAATTTTATGCAGATTAGTATTTGAATATATGAACTTTCCAATCTAGAAGTAAGTGAATAATGAGGTCTTCAGACTTCTGACACCGGGCGGTTGTTCGGTTTTCTTACTCAACTTCTTCTCGGTGATTCCGCTCCTCACCAACAGATTTAACATAGAAGCATAGCCCCTGATTCATACTTGTGTCATGTGATGGTTCAGGCGCCGTGTAGCAAAATCTTACAAAAGTCGAATTGTTTTTTCTGTAAAAAAGGTAACCGTTTATTTAAGCTGCCACAATTCGCCGGCGCAATTCGGCGGCAGACAACTACCCCTTACTAAACTCAGGCAGCTCTCGCCATTAGCTGCTTTCATCGACCAGGCTCTCGTACTATAATACGTACCTACAGGATAAATGATTTCAGTACGTATTACGATTCGCCTGTCATTTGTGAATCGATTTTCTGTCCGCACAAGGTCGGTTTGTCCGTCTGTACTGCGTTCGCAACCGCCTCCACAGAAGTGTAACTGACATTTCCATCTCAATAACGATTATTTCTATAACTTAATTCAAACCGTGACATGCCTTGGATTTCTGTCATGAAATCAAATTTAAAAACCTGCAAACTCATCCTGCTTTTTCTTTCTACATCCCAAATATTATAAATTCATAGTTTATACAATTATTTTTCTATATCTTTTAAGTTGCTTTCATATGTATTAATTATTATTAATTATAGTCCATTTGGGCTACAATGGCGTGTTTTGTGAGATTAGTGCGAGTTCCGGATAATACCTACGTACGGTCTGGGGCTAAAAATATATCTGGTGATGCAAAAAATAAAAAAAGGATACATAAGTAACGATAAAGTATTTTTGATGCAAAAAACGTTTCAGTAATCATTTCTCGCTTACCAATAGATGAACCGGTAGCTCGTTTACCCTCAATAAAGGAAAGAAAAAGTCTCTGATGCTGATATTAATATAAAATAACCAATGATGACTTAGGACGTTCGGAACTTTTTCTTATTTTGCCGTCGAATAAAGTTCATTGTAAGTATCTTTAATAATTTCGTGACTGAAGATCAATTTTGTGGCTTATCGTCTTCGTTACATTTGCCCAAATAATAATTTAATAAGGTTATTTATTTTTTAGGTTATTTTGAACAAAAACAAATATTAATATATTTTTGATAATATATTTCGCGGTTTTTTAACGTGTTCCATTTCATCAGAAGCGACACCTCTTTTATATGCAAACGTCACCTCTGGAATTTTAATTCTTTTTATCTCCCTGTGGGATAAACTAGGTTTGATGATTACAAACTTACATTATTATAGGCAAATAATCCCCCCAATGGGCGGTACTCACAAACCTGGACAAGCACAACAGTATAGCCATAACTTTTAATCATTATCTACATACTGGACTATTGGTACACATATAGAAGTGTGTATTAATTGATGTCTTAAGTTTACGCGTATATTAGTCATTACAATAAAACTACTTTTACGGATTTTGTATTAATTTTTCCGCATAAATGGATTGGACGCATTCATGGTACAAGGATTTAGCTCACAAAGTTAATGCTGTGATCAGCGCTGGCGTACTCTAAATAATGAAAAGACGTCACAAAGCAATAAAAAGGTTATGTCACAGAGATCTTTTTCTTTTGTTGACTCGGGGAAACGCATTTACGCGCCTTCACTGGCCCTGGGTGGGGTTCAGTGGTGTGTGGGGCTCGCGGTACATGACAATTCCGAGTGATCACAAAAATCACCGCGAGTGCCACCAGTGCCCGCTTTGGTGAGGTGCCCCGGAGTCAGTCCCTAAAGGGACCGGCGCCTCCTCCACCGCAGTTGTTGCCCCGCACCACAGGGCAATCCCACCAACTTTGGGACATTGCAAAGGGGTGAGGTTCCCATCCTCGCCGCTTGCCCCCTGCGCAATAGCGCCTCCTCCTGTTACTCTTTTGTTCCTTCTTCTCACAAGAGGGGTACAAAGAGCGATCCTCCACTCGCTCTTTGGCCCCCTCTACTTATAAGAGGCGTGCAAAGACCGTCCCCCTCGGTCGAATTATGTCACTGTGGTCAGGTTCGGCTCTTCGCAAACTGAATTGTGGAGGTACAATTCAGTTATGGTAAGGAATTGAACCGGCACGACCCGGGCCCTCTCGCTCCCTTGATACCGCCGCGCCACTGCCGCGTTTCGTACAGCTTGTGAGCAGCCGATGGTCCATTGAGGGGGGGAGGCTGATAGGAATGCAACGCATCTGCGTAACAATCATGCGAATTTTCATGGGCGTCGGTAGTTATCAAAAGGCCTATCCTGTCCCTAAAGTTTGTTGACAGTAAATTTACTTATGGACCGAAATAAGAATGGCTTCAGGAGTGGAGGTATGATTGGATTATGGAATGAACTGTGTCAACAGGTTATTGAATATGACTCCACGGTTCCATGTACAACGTATCAACGAGAACAAAATCGGTTCCTACACACAAAATAATGATGGACACCGGAGTGATAAATGATTTAAACTATGTGGCTGAGCATCGTGCAAAGGAAAGCGCAAAATGTGGATCTTCTGTTTCCAGTGTGTTTACACTTGAGGGCGGAGGTGCGCTACTTGTGATGATGTGGCCATCTGCAGAACCGAGTAGCAGGGGACTGAAAGACTTGGCATTCAATCAGATTCTATATACAATTGCCTCGTGGTCTATTTGTAAGAAATTTCAACCACAGCCGTGAGTGTTCAAGTCCCAAGTCGGACCAAACAAAAATATTTATTAGGATTTTTCAATTTCCAATAACAGTCGGGATTTAGGAAGTTTGCGGTGTGACATCCCCATACCTAGGAGCAGCTTGCGCCTGATTTCTCTCCGGTCGTGTTGACACTATATATATATATATATATCCTGCGCAAATGGCTCTTCCTAAGAGAGAGTCGCTATAGGTGAATTCGGCTAGGACATTTATATTCAGACGAGCAAAAACTGCCGATTATAATAGACTCAAAGTAAGATTCAAATTCGGATTTAAATATAAGACGCACGACGCAGGCACAATTATAATTATCTGTATCCGAAAGACCACCATCGCTTTTCATTACATTTAAGTGCTTTCTCTACTTGATACGAAGGTACAGTATAATAAATAATTTTGTTAATATTTATTACTTGCTTAAAATTATTATGTTTTCATTTGTCATTACTTGTGCCTCTATACTGGCTGCCCTACCTTTCTTATCCTTCTTCTAATGTAGTCAAGTAAAAATAACATAAAAAGGTGTTCACATAAACTTCTCACTTAGTACACGGCAATAACGTGAAGCAAGCTGAATTGTTTATTATTTGTGCATTCTTGAGTTGGAGAAGCAAAACTAGATTTGTAAGCTTTGAGGGTCTTGAGTGATAATTTTGATTAAAACTTGAACGATAACCAGCAGATTAAATGAACGAGTGAGGTCGCATAAGTAGGATCTTGTGGTGTGTCGGACGGCTTCGCTCACATCGGCAACAGTTCGGTCAAATATTTGAGGTTTACGCGTCAGATTAATCGCTCATACTACGATTTACATTCCCATTTTGAATACCGTAAAACTATTTAATAGACGCCAGACGACGCATGAGAGTTTAGCCGTATAAAAGAAGGTTTGATGAAAATGAAACCATTTCTAACACCACTTCTTTTTGTAATTTTTATCCTGTTATGTATATTACTTATATGTTTCATGATTGGTTGGTTTATGATTGGATCAACATTATCGGCCTTTATCAGTCCGCTACTGATAACTGTATTGTTTCAATGTGCGCAGAGAAGTTATAGAACTCGCTCGCCTCCGATATCTATTCCGGATTGGCACCTGAAGGGATTATATCATTCCCTAAGCCTCGCGATTGATCAGGGTCAGAAATTAAAGATAGAGTATTCAATGATCAAAGATATTTTAAAGTTTCCATGATATATAAATTAAAGACGTCATGTATGAATATGTTTTAAATATATAAATTGCTACCTTTTTCTATGTCTGTTTCCACAAAGCGTGAAATCAGACTTCACAGGAACAATAATATACTTTGTCTCCATAACATGACATGTTTCAATATGACAGCGAGCTTACCGCAGGAATAGATTGTGATCTGTTTATAAAAAAAGGGTCTAAACCTACTAGGTTTAGACCCTTTTTCAATAAATATATTAACAATAAATAGCAGCGCCCCGCTGGTTTACTCGCGTAACTCAATTTTTATTGGCCATAATGTGGTGATAATTAAGAACTATCAAATCGTATAATAATTTTTAAATGGAAACAATAGATCCTGACAAATCCACCATCTAGTAACCCTTCAATTTTTTAACATTAACGTATATATTTAATTGATCAGAATATAAAAGGAGCATCCAACGTGATAGATGTTAACCATGTCGACTAATAAAAGGAGCATCCAACGTGATAGATGTTAACCATGTCGACTACTAAGAGGAGCATCCAACGTGATAGATGTTAACCATGTCGACTACTAAAAGGAGCATCCAACGTGATAGATGTTAACCATGTCGACTACTATTACTAGCTCAGCCTACAAGCTAGGCTTTTCTAAGTATTATTAGGGGACAAATGCGCAACCGGAGCCTTGTGTTAAGTTCCGACGCCCATGAAAATTTAATTATGCCAATGCGTTGTCCTCCTTTTCTCCAATGGGCCGCCTGCTACTCACAAACCGCACAAAACGCGAAGGCGAAGCTATCCCTTTACGGCGGTCTCACGTGAGCGAGAAGTCGTGCCGGCCCAATTCCGTTGTAGTACAGTATAGCAATGCCTCTTACTAAATGTTGATAATTGTTGACGGATGGCTAACCTTATTCGTCGGCGTGCCCATCACAATGTATCGTTTAATACGAATAGTTGCTGAATAAAATACAGATGCTGTTTATTTGTAATATAAGAAAACGGTCACCTATGTCTATTTAGTATTATAAAATTGTATTAGGTCTAGACAAGAAACAAGCAAAATATATACTTAGAATATTTCTGTTAGGTCTTTCTCTTAACTTATTAGGTAGATTTTGCAGACCTTAAAATATATGTATATAACGTTATATGTTCTATAAAATTAAGCTGCTAATTACGAAGAATATGTTTTTTACTGTTTAATTAACGCTTAAGTACAGACCATGTTAATTAGATCTTTGGACTAATAGTTAACCCCTCTTATTATTGGTATTGAAATTTATATAAAATCTAGTCGTAAGAGTTTTAGCGAGGGAAAGTTTTAGTTAACGAAGTGAATCCTTTTTATGCGATAACTTTTCATTATTAGTAACAAAGTAAATTAATACATGAACCTATACAGTTTATTAATTAATAACTAATAATTAATTGATAAGAGTAATGATTTATCCGTTTTTATTGCTTTAGCCCGCGGCTTCGCTCCCGTGAAATATAAACAACCAATAGTTTGAAATGAATGTATAGAAGTAGCCTAATTATATAGTTTAGTAATCTAACACTGCGTGTTTTTTTGCATGTCCGTTCAGTAGTTTTTACATAAAAGAATGACCAATATACATCCACAATTATAAAGTTTCGCGTTTACAATTTTACTAATAATTTCATAGGGTTCCTGAATTTGTATGTTTAGTCATTAACTGTGATCTATATGTTAAATAAGCCATATTTTTTGATCATATTTTTATATACGTCATATGAAGATAATACATTATAACAACAATTGACGTTACTTTAGAGCACGGCTGGTATCACTGTCATATTCTTACATATATACTACATTATCAACAACTGAAAATGTGCAGTAGACAGGAACAGTTCAATAATGACAAGTCAGTAACGACCTACGAGTGACTCTTATATCTACAGTTCTATAAAAAGCAAAGTAAATAGTATGATATCGTAGTAGTGGAGCCACTAGGCTCCAGCTTTCAACACAGGAACGACAATAGGCATCAAGTACAGGTCATGCACAAAAGCTGGTCGTGGCTGAATGGGCTGGCTGAATGGGACGAGTGTTTGCCGATCGAACCGAAGCTAAACATTCATAATAGACTACTTCATTTTTCTTTTCGCTCCGCGCTCCTTTGTTACAACGTTTACTTTGCTATCATACCACGGGAACTATAAGAGAACTTGTCTCAGTAAACTTGTAATACTTCTTTTTTGCTATGAAGTATAAGTCGTCACTGGCTGTTACACTTCCCTATCCGTCGCCGGATTATTTGCAGATTTTTAGGCCCACTTCAGTACAAAGAGCTTTAACAATAAATGATACGATATTTATAAGGAGGAAACGAGCAATCGAGATCTTTCAATCATTTACCCATGCACAAGATATTAGCTGAACTGTTTTGCCTCTGTGTTGTCTTCCTTCCTTCTCTGCAATGAGCCACCGGAAGCTCACAAACCAGCGATCACTTTGTAACAGTATCATGTGGCGAGAGGTACCTCTAGGTCACAAGCTATATGTACCTCCCCGGTTATGGTGGCCCAATTCAGCTGTAATGTAACATAACACTACATTTTACTAGATATCAGTTTTATTTATTCATAAAATACAATATGTGAAATCTAAGTATTATCTCATCATAATCAGCATCATCGTAGGCTCTGGAATCAGTCCCCTTCGATCTCCACACGTTCGTTTGCAAAACTACACGATAATATTATCCAACTTCTTGTTTGTTACAATAATTTCTTAGGTCTTGCGAATGTTTACACATCTTAATAAAACTACTTAAGCGGATTTTATTGCCGATTACATTAAGCGCTTTCTGTGTTAATCGGAACAATTAATTGATTATATAAAATCTTCGTGTACTTTTAGTAACTTATGACATCATGACATTTGTCATCTCAGTCTACCCGTGACCATGGTAGCTGTAAAGCTTCTGAAACGTCGGGTGGGTAAAATACTTAATAGACCGTGATAAAATCCGTTAAAGTAGTTTTATTATAATTGTTTTTTGTTATATCTATTCCTGTTAGACAGTTCAGGCCCAAATAAATGTCGTTTTTTATGTTCAAATTCATGAAAAAGCTCAGCTGTATAATAGAACCCCATGACTATTTCTTGTAGTTTTGTTATCTTACGTTACCCAAACTTGGATCGTTTGTGAAACTTTGTGAAGTTAGGATTTAGGAAAGATTCAAAGACAAAGTTAAAGTGGTGCCAATTTTGTACATGTGTTTATATATTTTTATTCATGATTATTAGACGCGTTGTTGACTACTATTAGAAGTTCACACGATTATTTTGACCTGGAAATGAGAAGTATGTTGTCTAAACAATCTATACTAATAATATAAAGCCATTGAATTTCTTTGTCTCTTTGGACGCACTTATCTCAGGAAATACTGCCCCCCCCCCCTGGTGGAGACACCTTGGGTGAAGCCAATTGGTCTAGGGGGCTGCTCTTTGTACCCCTCTTATAAGAAGAGGGAACTATAAAACAGGAGGAGGAGTCGTTTTTTAACCCTCTTATAAGAAGAGGGGACTAAAAAACAGGAGGAGGAGTCGTTCTTTTTAACCCTCTTATAAGGAGAGGGGACAAAATAGCAAAAGAAGGTGGTGCCTTTGCGCACGTGGCAAGGGGTGAGGATGGGAACCTCACCCCACTGCACTGTCCCAAAGTCGGTGGGGACCCATCCCATCTGTTTAGGTGGTGTGGGTGCTCCCATAAGGCTATGGGGCTGAGTAACGGTCCAGGTGCCCTGATGATTTATTGATTCCGGGGCACCTCACCAAAGGCGGTACGGATGCCGATAGCGGTGGTTTTTGTGGGTATTCGGCACTATAATGTGCCGCGAGTCCCACACACCATTGGACCCCACGCAGGGCCTATGAAGGCGCTTCAATGCGTTTCGCCGCGTCAACAAAAAAAGGAACTATTGGTCCGAATTGAAAAAATATTTTTGTATCCAATAGTCCATTTATCGAGGGTGTAGGTTATAAATCATGACGCTATGACTAACAGGACTAGAGTTATGCGGGCGAAACTGTAGGTGATGCTAGTTAAATAGTAACCAGTCGTTACTAGCAAAAAATAGTATCGTTTTTTTTCCGAAACGCACATGTATAGGCGTGTAATGTGTTCAATATAAATATTGAACTCTTCAAAGGTTTGATAATTTTTTTTTGTATTATTTTTATTGATTGTACATTAAAATTGTTTGATGGAAAAATAATACATGAGTTTCATCTAAGTACATAGGCGTAAGATCTAAGTACATAGGAGGAGGTATTTCTAATACATATTTTGTGATTCTTCAAAAATTCAAGTCATGTTTATTTTGAAAAATAAGGCGGAAGTTTTTTTTGCATTTGAAGTCACTATGTATGTATTTAATGTTCATGGCCTTCCTATGCCTATAGTTTTACATACATTCACTAATTACAGATTTACGTTTTTCTCTCTATATTCACATTGATTCTAATTTTTGGCATGTTTATTGAAATAAGGTATATTATATTGTTATATAACCTACATTTAAAAATTTGAGGGGAAGAATGAGCTTATGATATAAAGCCGATTTATTAAATAAATACTCCATTTTTACAATGGCATTACTGAAAAACATTCTAAATTTAAAAGTGTAGTAGGACTGTTGATTGTTTGGCGCAAAGATAACACTCCAACACTCGTGCAGCCAGATAGTATGGAACTAACTGTTCCTATACCTTTTTGTCTAGTAAAAACATGGGCTCGAATAGTTGTGTGAACTACTTTCATATTTTACTAGTAGAATTAGTTGTATATCTGTCATTATTTACATTTCAGTCTTAATTAATTTTAGTTTATGAATGCTAAAAAAATATTTCTAGACGCCTGGGTAAGTATATTGAAGTTAATGTCAAGGAAGATCGCCTGAAGAATTTTAATGCTGAATTTCCTTATTTCTATGGCCGGAACACTTTTGTGGGTCCCGGGGTACCGTTACTTACAGGATGCACAATATTAGCATACATATTAAATAATATCCCGGACACAATATTTTACTAATAAAAGAATGAAATATCTCGTAATCGTCATTTATATCAGAAGACAACAGAACCTACAAAAATCTAAGCTCCTAGCTATTTACGTTATAAATTTCAAAGGACAAATACACCGTACATAAGGCATACTGATGTTATTGTTTCTGACCCTATAAACGAAACAAATCGTTATTATTAATGCAGAGCTTCTACTGACCGACTAGGTGGGGATCCTTTCTTATTCAGCGGAAAGATTGTTCACCAAAATCTGTTACAAATCTCATTTGTCCATTCCTACGCAGATTAATAGTGCAGAGAATTAAATTTGATCAGCTAGAAATCATTCATAGCTAGACATACGAGTCCTGCATACGCAGTCGTGAAAAGACGTAGCGGTCACATTTTTCGTAGTTTTTACTCCACCTTTAGGTAAGTTTTAGCCTGAACGACTTCGAGAAACGGATGGTATGACCGTGCCCCTTCTTTCCTCTACTATACGGGGATCTTGCCATGATCGTATCAATATGCGCGCGACTATTACGCAGATGGTTGGCCGGACACGAACCATATAAAACCACACCGTGTTTTGTCTCGGTAGTAAGTGCCGAGGAAGAGATGAAGAGGCGGATATACACTGGAAGAAAAGAAAGAGGATTTTCTTAACTATATTCCTTGTATGTTTATGCCTAAATTCTGAACCGGAATGCTCCCTTTGTATCACGATCCTAATACGTCTCTTTGGTTTTCCGTCAGTTATGAGAGCGGACTCAACATTTTAAATAAGATAATTAATCGGATTACGAAAGGTATTTCAGAGTGTATTCCTCCTACAGTAACTCTTACGTTCCTTTAATAAATTTGATCAGATAACATAACATTAACATTTATAAATATATTTGGATACTCAGGTAAACGACCGTGTTTATAGGTCATAAAAATTATAAATTATATAATAAATGTTAAGTATGAAATTATCATCAAATCAATATTATGCCCTACAGGCATGATGTTGATTTGATGATAATTTCATAATCATCTCACAAGTTGAAGGAGAAGTTGCCATTACAGTGACTAAATCTTATCATGATCGCAACCACAAACAAATAAAAGATGGGTAACACTTGTGATACAATCTCTGATAACTTATTCCTTCTGTTATCTATAAAGCAACAGTGTCGTAAGCCGTAAACTATACCTTATCAGATCACCAGAAATGATCTGCCCACTCTTAAAATTATGTTTATATTATTACTCTGCCCACCCCATTATGGAACTGGCGTGAAGATGTGTAGTTGTTGTTGTTACATTATTCTTAGCTGTCGGATTATTTAAAAAAACAAATACACACCCAGACTCAAACGTTACACGTGCAAAAGGTCATTTTACGGCAAATACAAAATAATACTCGTTAATATAACAAAAGAAGAAACACGTCGTTGTTGTTTTACTGCCGTCGTATTTTCATTTGAGGCTTTATAAATTACGTTGTAGACTCGTCATTCCTCGCCTTCGACTCAATATACGAGTGATTTATTTGTGTGGCCTCAGACGATCCAATTTGACGTAACAACCTCTGTTTATGGGCACGTGCGTTTTTATTGCATCTGGCCAACCACAAAGCAAAATAGTGCTTGTATTTTTTACAATTCCAGGAAAATTTGTAATTGAGAACATAATGCGAATTTAATTATCATGTCTGGTATAATTATTTGTACAATTGTTCTAACAATATTTCAGGTGTGCGATTTCATTTATAATATTCATGAGTACTTGTAAGCCAGAGGGCTATTGTACGCCCTCTGGCTGGCGGTAAAGCTGTATTCGCGTGGTATGTTTATGTTGGGAGTTCTCTAGGCAGGTGTAAGAACATAAGCAGATTTATTCGATGAGGGTTTTTAGACATTAGACTCTGCCTACTTAGTGTTCCGTACACATCTTCACGTCAGTACTGGCTTGTAGATGTGTGGGTATGTTTTAGGTAGTTTTTTTTTTAGGTAGTGTTTTAAGCAGATGCTGCATTATAGCTGAATCGGGCCGACACGACCGGGGAGCTTCTCGCTCACATGGTACTGACGTAAAGTGACAGATATGCCGCCGTGTTTCGAGCAATTTGTGAGTAGGACAGGAGAGCAACACATCTGCATGATACCAATAATGTGGATGTCTATGCGCGTCGGTAGTAAAAGTAAGAGGCTCCGATTGTTCGTTTGGCTATAAAATATTAATTAATCAATTAAACAAAATGTATGTTTTTTATAATATAGCAATTCTATTACTAGGAGGATGTAGTGGCATGCACTATGCATGACACTAAGTCCTCCTATGTAACATGGCACTGCCTCTTCCTAAAACGTTCGCCAGCAATCTAAAATCTTTGCCAACTTAGGGGCTATTCATAAAAAAATCTTTTACTTTACCAACGCCTAGTTATAATAAATATAGCCGTTTTACTTGCTTTACTTTACGATTAATGTTATCTCGCAGCCAAGTTTGAAACTTTAAAGAAGTAATTAAATGGTTTCGAATTCAAAACTTTACGAACAGACAGACTCAAACTCGAGTCACATAAATTAGCACTCGTATATCGTAAACTTAATGAACCTACGTGTTTTCATCATATTTCAATTTTTAAATCTTGTCAAATCCCAACTCGTTGGAAAACTAATTTATTCGTATCCTCAATCACAGTATTTAGATCACGTAATTTATCGTATTCAGAGATCCTTTATAAATACCATTGTAATTGATGTATGGGCGCTGGTATTCAATGTTATTTGTACTCCAATTATAGAGGAATTGTTCAGAAATTGATTTTAATAATTAATTATAAATAAGATATACTTCAGACTGTTTCTGTACCTACTTATTCATTATTCAAAATATTCATTAGAAGGCTTATAATGTTAGACCTATAAGAGTGTTCCGAGTTATTAAATTCCTTATTGCACGTGCATTTAATAAACTTCCTTAAAATACGTAGTCGTGAAACCACATTGTTCATTGTTGATTAGGCTCTTCCGTCAATAGTTAAGCTCGTCATGTGCGTGCAGTTTATTCAACATTACAATGTTTTTTTCTTCTGTCTACTAGTTTTCTAGTTATAACTCTTGCTTTGCTTATTGATGTATAAGTTTGACATGATACGTTACAAAATCTGCAATCTGTGAGCGTGCTGAAGTTGCCCCCCGCCGTTACTTTAGATTTGATAAAGCGAAAATCCTCACTAGGAAACACTGATTCCTTCCAAAGATAATCCGTGAGGCTATTAAAATAAAAAAAACACCAAATTTAAATAGAGAAGGTGGCTGGGTTTATTCCCCTGCTTGGGACATTCTGATAATCATAATCAAATAAGAGACGTAAACATAATCAAGATAGCACGAACAACTAAATAATTATAATTCTACGGGTATTTTTAATAACTTATGACATTAGAATACCTGTCACTTCAGGTCACCATGGTTGCTGTAAAGCTTCTGAAACGTCGGTCTAGTCAAATAATTAATTAATGTGCGATAATATCCGGAAAAATAGTTTCGCTTGCTTTGCTTTCCACGTTATTTTAGCTTATTGTTAAACCTTCTAAAATTTGTCACCATTCACAGAAATGTACAGAACCAATTTTGTTTGTGTCAGTCAAATTTGGACCTTTAAATTGGACGGGTATAATTAGGGTTTGGTAAAAATTAAATTTCCTATTGTATGGATTATTCATGAAACATAACAAGCGGCCTCAAGCTCGGAGGCGAAATTTGGAGCCAATGTGCTAAATATGACCCACAACTTTTAATATTGTTTGTCTTTTAATGAAAGCCTTTGTTATAAATGTTACAATGGGTTGTTGATACATTGATTGCGTCCCAATATGGGTTTGATTACGATAAATTTGATTACAAATAATTTGGTGAACGCATATTTGAGTATGCTATTGACGTTATAGATCAAAGAAAATTTAGAGTACGAATTCAAAAACGGAACTAAGGAATGAAATGAAATGTTATGAAAATATTTTTATTCAAAATAGAGGTAAAATAGTAGACGGTAAATAGAGATAAAATATTTTTTTTTTGTGCGTCATCAATTAAGTCTACCACCGATTTAGCCCCAGACATGTCTTGAGAAGAACCGGTGAAACAAACCCAGCAGAGTAAGTATGAAATATTTTTTTTTTATAGAATAGGCGGGCAAACGAGCAATCGGCGCCTTTTTGCGACTACCGACGCCCATGAACATCCACATAATTACTATGCCGATGGGTTGCCCTCCTTTTCCCCTCCCAATGGGCCACCGGCTACTCACAAACCGTACGAAACGCGACACTGAAAATGTCACTTTACGGCGGTAATATGTGATTCAAATATATTTTTGTGAATTCGCGTTACTATAGCAACGCACATAATCTTTTTAAATAGTTAGAACGGAGAAACCAGAAACATGAGTGAAAAGTGTTCGTTAAAAATAGCTTAGTTGAGCTACTATCTGTTACTAAAATAGCAAATCAGGACACAAAAATATGAAAATATACATGTTGTAGGCTTAAGACTAAATATAGGGTAACTACATCTAGGCGTGCTGCGACCACGTTACTGGCATAATACGGTTACAACAATTTCATCTGAGCGACGCGACGCCTAGCGGCTGAAATTTCGACTTTGATTTCTGATATTTGTTTTATTTTTTATTGAATTACATTGTCTATAGATTAATACGTGAAGAAAAAATCTCATTCAGCTTTGAATTGAGAAATTTAAAAACATAGTGCATAATAAATTAAAAAGCTACGTTAATAAAATTGAACGATACTCACATCACGACACGCACACAATTTTTATGTATGTATAAGGAACACACAAGTTTCGGAGTGACAATGTCAAACATATTATGACGAATATTTCGTTTTTGTTTCCAAAAAGTTTTTACTTATATACACTGTACTGTAATCGAAGTCGAAGGATTTTCATAAGTGAGATCGAATTTCGATCTCTGGGCGAGCCCTAACATGTATAAATATATAAATATGATTCTTGTGAAATCAACACGTATTCTTTAAACTGTAATGAGGTAGATTTACATAGTGTATTTACTGTACAGTAAAGATTTAAAAAAATACCAAGATATGAGTGATATCAAGAGCGAGCGTCTCAAAACTGTCCATATAAAGAATTTGCAACTGTGAAATTATGCATTTTGTAAAAACAACAAACACACGCGCGTAAAGTTGACACTTCAAGGAAATATTTTAAATGTGATCTGCATTGTAGAAACGGTAACGCTTACTGATCAGTCAATCTCAAGTTCTTATTAAAGGGTTTAGTAGTAGGTAGTTACATCAATACTCGCATATATTGACTTTAATCAACCCCCTATTAGTAAAATGCAGGAAATACGTAAATCTAGCCTATAGAATTAAGAAAGGATTGGATCGTGCGAAGAAAGTATTGACGGTGAGAAATATCTTTTTGATA
>JAFELO010000270.1:1429567-1447823 GCA_017140195.1 Eumaeus atala | reverse complement strand
CATTATGACTCACTTTACACTCAGCATTGGAGGAATGCACTTTAGTAGGGGAAAAAAAAGTCACTAATTGTTAAGCGACAAATGCGAATAGATTTCGTTCAGAAGCATTCGCGGCTAGAGAAATCTGGTAAATTTGAGATTAATATACATCAAATTTAGTTTATTTCGAGTTACTTCCACAACATTATGGCCTATAGCATACTGTTGTGGCGAAACGCTGGTGACATAAACAGTTGGGTAATTTTGAGTGCTGCAAAAGCGAGCAATCTACAAGCTTGCCTCTAATACATCACTTAGGGACAAATTTAAGTAAACCAGTATACTGACTGTTTATTCTCAATACATTTTAGATAATGTCCTGTATGCGCGTAAGAATATTATTAAACTTAATATAATAAGTGACAATCACAATAGAAATACTAGAAACAGGCATAAACTAGATGTACCAGTTTATAAACATAGCAGAGTAGGCAGCCCCTTTCAGGCGCACTGTATACGCCTTTACAACAGGACCCCAGAAAACATCCAAAAACTATCAATTAATAAATTCTAAAAAGTTGCTAAGGAACGCTTGTGTGGTAAAGCATATTATAAGGTAATAGAGTTTGTGACAGATACCACCCCTTGGCAGTAAGACGCTCCTTTCGGGCTGTTCAGGAGAAATTTTAGTGTCTATTGTTTAAGTTATAAATTTTAGTGTCTATTGTTTAAGTTATATATTTATAACTGTAACTGTCCATACATCTAATTGTAAATTATTATTATTATTATTGAATTATATTTATTATCATGGAGTTAATTGATATAATTAATTACAGACCCGCTGAGTTTGTTTCATCGGTTCTCCCCAGGAAGTGGTTAGGGTTGAATCGGTGGTAGATGTTTTTTGCTGCGTTCAAACAGTAGTTTTTATAATACTTTTTTGAAAAAAAAAGTTCAATTAAATAAAAAGTATCTTAAGTTTACGCGAATGTGCTCATTTTTTTAATTATTGAACTAGTCCGACGTTTCAGAAGCTTCACAGGAACCGTGGTCACGGGTGGATATAAACCGCCATAAAAAGCCGTAAATGTAGTTTTATTGTGGTAGAAATATAACAAATTTTTTTTCGGTGGGATCTAGTACAATAATAGTAGGTCCCGCCAAGAGGGTATGCTGTTGCATTTGCAATAAGAATTCTTCTTCTTCTTCGTCGGCACTTCAATGCTGAGGATCGTGATCGCATGTTCTTCTCCACTGTCGCCTGTTCTGCGCTGCAGGGTACGCGCGGTGACGAGGACCCCCGACAGCCTCTCTAATTTGGTCTAAACATCCTATTGGAGCACGACCTCTAGCGCGATTGCCCTCCATTTGACCCAGTATTATCAGTTTCTCCAGTCGATACCCAGTTGGACCGAAGTTGTGACCGAAGAAATAACAGTTTATCCGACTAGGAAAAATAAGTGACTAAACTAATTCTTGTCGTGGCGGTGGAGCTCAAAAGTCTGGAGTGAACCCAGACACCCTGGGCGAAGCGAATTGAACCGAGGAGTGCTCTTTGTACCCCTCTTATAGGAAGAGGGGAATAAGGAGCAGGAAGAGGAGCTGCTTGTACCTCTCTTATAAGAGGAGGGGAAAAAGGAGCAAAAAGCTTTTTGCGCACGGGGCAAGGAGCGAGGGTGACAACCTCACCTCATTGCACTGTCACAAAGTTGATGTTGTTGTCCTGTGGTGAGGGACAACCCCACCTGTGAAGTTGGCCCTTCCTTAGGTTGTTCCAGGACGCCTCACCAAAGGCGGTACTGATAGCACTGTACTCGCGGTGGTTTTTGTAGGTATTCGGCTCTGTAATGACGTACCGTGATCCCCACAGCCCACTGGACTCCACCCAGGGCCAGTGAAGGCGCGTAAATGCGTTTCCACGTTAACAAAAAAAGTACACTATATAACGTGATAACCAACGCACCAACGGACAACAGTAATGTTTCCAAAATATTTTAATTGGTGTATAAATTATAACGATATAAAACATTTTCATTTAAGTTATGGCGAATTTCTTTTTTTTTATTTAAGAGAAGTCTGAATTAATAAGACGGCAGATAAAAGTCAGTTATCATTAGTGACTTTACTCCATCTGGGAGGAATGTCCTCCACGAAATTACCATCTCACTTAATTAGCACGACAGCGAAATACGTCTGAATAAAAGTTGTCTAAAAATATGCGTGCCATAGCTGCATTGCAGTCGAATTGAACCAGCAAGACCAGCTCTCCCGTGTTCTTAATGGGCCAACAAGTACAACAAATATGCGTCACCATAGCTATCATAATGCAGCGCGGTCCTGGCCTTGCTCTCCTGTCCCCCTAATGGGCCAGCGGGTACAACAAATACGTGATAGCGTAGCTATCATGATGCGGCGCTGTCCTGTGTATCGTGTCGTGCTGTTACAGAGTATTTCAACGTTCCTTGTAACAGACCTTGCTTTAGCGTTGGATAGTTTAAAGAAAGTGCAGACGAGCAGTTGGGGCACTCAAGACTACCAATGCCTACACCCGCACAACCAGACGGCTTTCCGGTTTGCTTCTTCCCATATGCGGGAAAGGAGGGGGGTCTGTCCCCCTATCGTCTACCTATAACCAGAAGACAAAAAGTCTTCCGTAATCAGTCGAACTGTTAGGGCTGGCCAAGTGCCGCCAATCAGTAGTAGGTCCCTCCGAAAAAAAAAGAAAAAAAAAATCAGACGGCTTGCTAGTACGCTGCCTACTACGTCCCATCAAAGTGCTAACCAACCACACGAAAGCATGGCTCTCACGGGTTTATTGGTGTGACACGCACTGTTATGTGAGCGAGAGGAGCTTTCCCACTCGTGCCAGCCCCATTCAGCTACAATGCGTCAATGATTAAAGATAATAATGATGATGATGTATGTACATAACGCTAAACATTATCTGAAAGCTCGGTCGACCCCCTGATAGACTTGCGGTTATAGAATTCACTTTGCGGCATTTGAGGTTGATATGTAAGTACTTGGTTGTATAAAGCTTTTATTCAAAGTTTATCTTTGAGGGCTTTTTCCTTAAATTCGTAGCACCCTCGTCGGCGTGTGACGTGAATAGTAGAAATGCTCGTGTCGTAGTACCTTACATGACGTTAGGTGGTTAAATAAGTCGCAAGAATAACACCATCACAGGTAATAAATCGTATTTCAGACTTAAGTACGTAGCGTCCAGAATGTTGCTTACATTCGGATCAAACAAATTCTACTAATATTATAAACGTAGAAGATTATTTATGTTTGTTCTGTTTATTGCGTTTGTTATTCTCTTGCGCAAAAAGTGCTGAACGGATTTTGATGAAATTTAGCACTTGTCTATCTGGAATAACTTAAATTTATAATAAATTTCTAAGCGGTAGTGCCATGCTACGTAACTGGGCCGGCACGACCGGGGAAGAATGAATGAAGAATATGAAGTTAGTGAAAGGTATCTTTCACTAACTTCATACCGTTGGGAATGGAGGAGAAAAGGTGGCAACGCATTGGCATAGTAATTATTTTGATGTTAATGGACCACGGTAGTCATGGAAATTCTTCGATTGCTGGTTCATCCCTCTATACCATTAAAGGATTTAATTTTTATTCTAAAAAATGAATGTACAGCTTTTAAATATACATTTTATCCATATTACTTATAAAATTTTATAATTAAATATCTACCATATTTTATACACCACAAAGTAATAGAGATGTCCATTTAGTTTAAGCCAAGTTTAAAGTCCGCTATAACCATTTTCTGTTCCCGATCCTGGTCATCATAATACTTAATAGTGAGAATGATTATTCATGATACATGGGACAGGAAAACACCTGCTGCTTTATAAAATATTTTTAGTGCCCTTTTGTTAAAGGTTTTTAGTTAGTCAGAGTTTACGTAAAAACTCATTTTACGCTTAAGTTGTAAGCACAAATATAGATTCATTTTTCTGCTGGAGTTTTTGGAGCTGCAGTAAAGTTTTTTATTCCATATTTACACATAAGACTCCTAACATTTGTATTATTGAAGATGTCATTGAGACAATTTGAATTTGTAGTTATTGTGAATATTTTTAGCTATAAAATGTAAGTTCAACTCAAGTATAAGATTTTCTATATGTTTTTTGTTGTAAGTGCTTTAGAAAAATATTTTTTTATCGTTATCCTTGAGTAAAGTTGTATACTAGTACACAATACTATTACACAGCGTGAAACGTCATTATTATCAAACCATGCACAGTTATAAAATCGTTTTTTATTTTTTACTTGATAAACAATAATGATAAACGTGGACTAGCATACTACGTTAGCTGAGAACCTTCCGTGCAGCTTCTTACATTTTTTAACGTCCATTTTTAAAAAATGTAAGAAGGTAAAGTGAAGGAATATCTAAGATTTTTATTTTAGAAAAACATATATACACTGCGCGAGATTAGCAAGACTGATCGTCAAATAATAAAACTTAAATAAACAGAAGGATTTTAAGATTTATCGTTCTAACCGAGAAAAGGATGGTACGACAGGGATGCTTTTTGCTCGACTGGGCGGTGGCACTACCGTGCCCCATGGATAACTAAGCAGTGACATATACTTAAAAAATATACAGCGAGTGATACTTGCATTAAATAAATTTGTTTACCACGCAAAGATTTTATTAATCTCTAACGTAAACAGTATTTATGAGTGTAATAATATTACCCTTTATGCGTTACCTCTGCTGTTAAATTTATGGTCAATTAAAACTAAATAATATCTGACCCCCTTACAGTAGTAGCCATAAATTATTAAAGCGTGATCTTAATACGCCAACGATACATCTCACTCTAAGAAAGCTCACCAACCTCGCCCACCAGCCTCTGGTGAATTGGAAATTAGGTGATATTCACAATTGTAAACGACAAGCTGAACATTTTGATATCAGTCTGATCACGCGATGGTAACTGCCGTCACCCATATACATATACATAACCACACGGAATACACAATATGCACTGCCCTCACTTACGTGTGCGAGAAAACGCGCGCCTACACTTTACGCCAATATCATGTGTGGGATAGATATATTTTCTGGGTTGCAAACTTCAAATGCATTATGGCAGGGTCTCTATCTATACATTATTAATTCTTAATCTATTTATTTCTCAGAAAATGTCTATTCAATCCCGCAATTGTAAATAGGAAATTTTGTATGTATGTTTGTTACTGTATCAGGCAAAATCCACCAATTCGTTGTAAAAGATTACAATCTAGAATAACACAATAATTGATTTTTATTTAAAAAAAATGAATTGCCGAAATAATGTTTTTCTTAGGATAGGTTTTACAATTGTGCAATCACATGGCACAACTAGTTCATAATTTAAAGGGCTTAGTAGACTAGCGAGCTACCTACACAGGTTTATTAATGAAGAAACATTAATGAATCGACTTAATTTATTGAACAATTTATTTCAATCGTTAAATAATTTATATCGCAAAGTTTATGTCTGGTAATCAATCTTCATTTCCAATAGCACAAACATTTGGTTATGAAAAGTTGCGCAACTTCCAACAGATTAAAGCGCAACTTTTGAATGATTACGACCTTTATAACTCCAGAATGATGGACCGAAAATCCCTTTAGAATACTGAATGCGCCTGAAAATTTGTCTATCTGTACAAGAATGATGGATCTTTCTAGATAAATAACGGTGCACTGTAATCGCGTGTGGCATCATACACGTCGGTCCGAGTGGCATGTTACGCATGTGGTAGGTTTTATAGCAATTGAGAGCAAACGATCAATCGGACCCATTTTGTGGCCACCGATGCCTATTAACATCGGCATGTGCAGATACGTTGCACTCCTTCATCCGTTTCCCCAATCGGATATCCACAAACCACAAAGAGCTCAAGATGCGACGCCCTAGTCATCACTCTTAGGGCGCTATAGGGTGATTGAATACTTCCGTGGTCATGCTGGCCTCACTCGGCTGCTATATAGTATAGAAGCAGGTCTATCCACAAGTTTAATTACGGAAAAATCATCATGTTTTCGCAGATCGTCGCTTGTAAGATATCGCTTTAAAGCGTTATGGTCACTCTGATTATGATATATGTATTTATGATTAATGTTTAAACAAGTACGTCTGATGATCACGTTATTTAAAGAAAATAATAATGCACACGTCTGTGAGCGACTGTCACTTACTGTTACGAAAGCTCTATGAACTATAAAAAAGAGAACTGTCGATTTAGTAAAATAATATGTTAAACGTTTATCCTATACATAAAATCTGCAGCACATAATGAAAAGAAATAATATGCTGAACACAAATTTTGAAGTGAATTAGAATATAAAATTATTTGCTGGACACAAATTTTGAACTGAATTAGTTGTTTGGGAATACAAAGGTAATAACAGTTTAGCGTTGTGAGTGATTTGTTAAATTACGTTACACACCTTCCTTTGTTATATTACGCTCATCCTTTGTTACGTACCTTTATACCCTACTCCTTATCTTAGTCGTGTGTCCGTAACTTCTCGAAGAGTGCGCTCCAAAACTTTTACCGAACACTCCAACTAAATGAAGTAGCTCAGATAACCTATAATTGTTTGTAAAGAAATGTGATAAGCGCAGAAAACAAGTGTTTTCATAGTATCAGGAGCACAAATGAGAATTCCTTTCCATTTCACAGAGCCAGAGCCAGAGCCAGAGCCTGCGCCTGCGCTGCTTTTATCTGGTCAAAAACCACACGAGACAGTATAGCCATCAGGTCACGCTGTTGTTATGGGAGTGAGAGGTCTCTCCTCGATAGTGCTGAATCAATTAGTCCGCAAAATCCCTATTTATTACTTATTACTAAAAGACAGTATACATTGTTGTGTTTACGAGTTATTCAAATAAAAACATACAGATCAGCTCTAACTTTATGCTACAACGCTATGATATTAGTTATCTTATTTGTTCTATTGACATGCAATCGAGTCAGATTAACTGATTGAACAATCGTCTAGTTGTAGATTATTGTTTGTAATTAATTGAATATACATGCTAATTAGAAATACAATGTGATAACGATATCTAGGATTAGGACATAATCTAGATTGGGGGGTTAAAGTTTGTAGGTTTTATCGTCGAAAATTGATGTTAGACGTGCTAAGTGATTGAGTCGAATAAGGCACTCTAGTGTTATCGCTCACTGTTGAATATAGTTCTAATAAGATTAGTCCGATCTTGTGGATAAAAGAGAAATCTTTGAAATGTTACAGTATTTCGATACAAAATGTTTATATATATGCTGTACAAACATAACCACACACGTGCAGAACGTAGATAAGGTCTATAAGCAATTCATTAGCACAGACTCCATGTTACTTTTTCCACTATTTTCCACCGTGAAAGCGCTTCATTATAGAGTATTTTCCGGACACCTGAACGAACAGACCGTTCCAGGTGTACATTTTCAAGGGATCTCATTCACCCGTGTATTACGCTCATGTTTTCATAATTGTAATTGTATCACAAACACTCGCTTCTAGTTTTTGATTTTTTTAACGATTGCGGTTTTTTGGGACAAAGGACGTAGATGATTTTTTGGAGGTGTGTTGCTGATACTTTTATGATATATATTTTTATGTGATTTTATATCAGCGTTACGCTATGGGACAGTTGTAGGCCTAGAAGTCACTTGTAGTCGAATTGGGTCGACACATCCCTGGAGTTACCTCTCCCTCGCATGACACCAATGCGAATTGACAGCTATGCTGTTGCGTTTCTTGCGACTTGTGAGTTTCCGGTTGCCCATTGGAGAAGTTAGATCAATGAATTGTTTTGAAGATGTGTTTACGCGGGTAACCCATTTCATCACCGGCCCTGGGTGGGGTCCAGTCGTTAGTGGGTCTCATTCAATCATCAGGGAACCTCGACGGTTAGGCAGTCCCCTTAAGGGACCGACACTAACTCCACAGATCCCTGTCCCGCACCACGTGACAACCTGGCGGTGTTTTCATATTCCCTCGTATAAGGGGGTACAAAGAGCGTATCCTCCTCCTGCTCTTGAGTCGCCTGTTCTTATAGTATATAGTGGTCTATATATAGTGGGTACACAAAAAGCCTATTCTTCGGCTTCGTCTGGATTCGCCCCAGCCGCCTGAGCCCCCCCACTACAAGGTTTGGACCATGGTGGGGAAGCCCCTTTTGTTGACGCGGGGAAACGCATTTACGCGCCTTCACTGGCTCTAGATGGGGTTAAATGGTGTGGTGAATCGATACTAAAACAGCCAAACGAAACTTAAAACAACAAAGCATATCACATAAACTAGTAGAAAGAAACCATAATGTTACAATACCAGTGCAGGCAATTCAAAACAAATTTAATAATCAAAAAACACAACCGAACTTGTGTGTAAAAGTGGATTGCCACTCCAACTTTTAAGCTCCCAAAATTATAGGGGTTGGATCAATTTAACTTGTCTGTATATATAACGAGCCCATCGACTTATCTCCCGTGATAAATGATTAAAAATATATTTTTTGGGGAAGGCTACAGCCGTGAGGTTTGTCTGACCGCAACCGTGACCTCATCATTAGAACCGACTTTGCTATACGCTCCATCATCGGTCCTCGGGATTCTGATATCGGACAGAACTCCGATTTAAATCCGAATGAAGACTTAATCAGGTGTGAATGTACATAGCGCGACGGCTATTTTGGATGTTACGTTTAAACTTTATGAATTACTAATTGTGCCACGGTTGATGGCATCTCGATTTGAATCATAGGAACTATTCTTTATTATCAGTATTTTCATTTTATTCCAGATTGTTATCTAAATCTGTTGTCCAGATTGTTGTTTAAAAAAAATTCAGGCAGTTTTATTCTGCAGTATTTGCGCGAAAAACGTATAAACATACAATCATACTAACAAAATTTCACGTGCATAGTGTTAAAAATGTCTGCTTTACGATTAACGTCACCTCGGGAATCGCTCTATCCATTAGTGAAAACCCCAGGAAAATTAGTTCAGTAGATTTTGTGAAAATTGATCACATACAGACAGCTTTTGGGGACTTTACTTTATAATAAGTTTATATTTGTCAAATTTAAGCAATACAGAAAAGTTGATGATGCTCTTTAGCTTCTGCCGATCCTGGTACACTTCTACAGTGACAGATACATGACAAGTGTCAAGTTGCCCGTTGCAGCCTCTCCCTCACGGAAGAGGTAGTGCCGTGCGGGATAGGAGGAGGTAGTGCCATGCGTAGTGCATGACACTACATCCTACTATGCAACGGAATTGGGCCGGCACGACTGGGGAGGTACCTCTCGCTCACATAATTCTCTTCTCTGGGGGTAATTTTCCCCTATCTGTTATTTATGTATATATTTATTTCTTTGTTTTGTTCAACACTAGAGATCCGCCTGTCCGGTCCGATAGAAGTTTCGAAAATAAATATGGACACAAATATTAGCTTTGAAATGTCAATCAGTCGATTAGTGACGCCATCAATAAGATTATTAATAATAATAGAAATATTGAATATATATTAAGTACTAGCGGTGCAACCCGGCTTCGCCCATGAATAACAGGGGCAATTATACATTAAAACCGTCCTCGGGAATCGCTATATCCGTTGTTGAAAACCGTTCAGTAGCTTTTGTAGAAATCGATCACATACAAACAGCTTTTGGTGACTTTATATTAAAATAAGTATATATTTGTGTGAGTTGTGTTAATTAAATGTCTACGTTATCTATAAGTATTTTAAGTCGACCCTTTTAATTTTATTCAGTGTATCTAAATAAAATTAAAAAAATTGAACCTCACTTTTACACCCAAAGCTCACAGAGTTTAGCGCCACTCACAGCTTCACGCTGGTGATTGAATAAACAAACATATTAAGCGTAGTATACACAGGTAGCGTCGGTCGCGCCGACAACCAATTTACCGGTTGGCGGATCAAAGTCGGCCCTTGATTCACCCCATGCGTACTTGCACTATGATATAACATACGAAAAACTCTACACAGCCAATATATTACGTGAGTCTTACATTCATAACGACCTTTTTATTGTTTTAAATGATATGCTAAAGCGTTCGTGAAACATAAAGGAAAATAATATGTAGTTTTTTGTATGAGCTTCTCATTACCACACAGCAAAAGAATGTCAACCGAATACATCACATAAAGTGATTTTTTATAGTATAGGGGGAAAAACGAACAATTGTTCATGAACATACGCATAATTACTATGCCGATGAGTTGCCCTCCTTTCTTCCTCCCCACCAATGGACCAACGGCTACTCACGAGCCACATGAAGCGCGGCATCGAAAATGTAATTTTTGACTTAAAATGCAGACTGGATCCAGCGCCGGACTAAGCTGTACGGTGCCCGGGGCTTGGAGTTGTAAGGGCCCCGTATTTCTTCAATATTCTTATTTCGAAAATTTTGCATAGTCACATGGTACCTTTAAGATTAGTGGCCCCCGGAGCTTGCAGCCTCCCCCCTCCCCAAGCCCCTCTGTATCCGGCGCTGATTGGGCCCCAATCTATTGAAACGGAGATTGTGGTGGAATCTGTACTTTCTAGGAAAACAATTAGAATTGTGAGCTGGTTTCTCAGCGATAAAAAAGTATATCATGTCTGGTAACTTCCAATAACTGTTCATTGATTAATTAATTATCTCGACGCGTTAAAACGTGGGGGCGTCAGATATTGCGATTGAGATGAGAAATATTGTTTTTCTTTGCTTGTTTGAAATTTTTTACAAATAATAATAATATAAATTGGAGAAATCTGATCTGATTAAATCTGAATACTGAAGCCCGAAGTCAGCAACTGTTATATGTATATTTAACGAGCCACTATTATATTTCATTTCAGTGCTGCTGAAGGGTAATGAAAATTGTACCTTATACGTTTGTGGACAAGAACAAATGTGCAAAACATTTAAGGCGCTAACATTTTGAACTTACCGAGCAAAACTAATTCAGTGGAATTATAGCGGCTGCATATTTTTGAAAGCAGATTAGGCACATTCTATTTACTTTGCATTTACATTGCTAGGGTTAGCGGGCATAACGTTCCCTGCCTAGTTTCAATTTTTAAATGGGTCACTAAATTATAATATTTAGCATTAGCGTTAGTAAAAAAATAGGAGACTACATTCTTAACTTAAATAATATTGTGACACAAAATATATAATTCTGTGTTACTTCTTTGCTTCACAGATAGTGTAATTTTTGTAAGCAAATGAATCCCGATAACAGGAAAATGAAAATATATTTTTGTTTGTATTAAGCGGGTGGTGGCTGAGCCCAGCTTGGACCTCACTTGCTTCACTTTCTGTTTAGAGTAAGTCAATCTCTTTCACAGTCATGATTTATAGAGTACACCCTTAATCAACCCGGTACATCTCTTCTCATCTGCAGGAAAATAGGGGGTCTCTCCCGCTTTCGTCTCCTTTAACTAGAATAGCAAAAGAGCCTTCGCTATTACAATGAACTGTTATGGCAAATACAATAGCATAGCATTTTCTTTCCGCCAAAAAAAGGAAGACTATTCACAGTCAGGATAGAAATGGAATGGTATATTTAAAAAAATATATAAATATTCATAGATACATGTGTTACTTTTGAGGCGGTGAAATACAAAGTTATTTGATAAGACATCTTACTTTTAAAATGAACACCGTAATGACCCATGACTGATAATTAATGGTAGTGAAATTTTATCAATGAACGGCAAACTAAGTTCTGCTAATTAGTTTGTGATTGTACTTGAGGTCAAATAATAACAAAGTAGCACCATGCACAAATCGTAGAAGGGACTGCAGCATCGCTGGCTTCTGTGACAAACAGCGTAACTTAACGATAAAGATATTTCAATAATCTTTGTCCACCCGAAAAGTTCTCAACGTGCCGAAATAATTTCTCACTCCAGAAAACTTCTAAGAATCGGAGCCAATATTGAATTCTTTTTACAGTTCCATCTCTATCTCAATACAAGGATCCAATCTCTCTCATATACGATAATCTTAAATCCAATGTTCCTATAGATTTTTGTGTGTGTAATATTACATGACGCTTCCTTGTATTGTGCAGTGTGTTCTCATAAATAAAGAGTTATTTATTTATTACTTATTTATTATGATATAATACAACTCAAAGCGGTTGTGACCTGTATGTTACTACCAGACAGAATTTTTCAGCCCATAACAATAGGCGTTATTGGCTGAAAAATTCAGAAGGACTTGTGTTATATAAAATAATGCTATACATTACATATTGGCAATGATTGGCGTAATGAAATTGAGCTATTTTAAGTTTAATGAAAAACGTGAGACGTTTATCGAAGGTCTAACAAAGGAAATAATATTTCAAACTTCTATTGAGGCGTTTCCAAGTGCCGAGCCATCTCTTTCAGATACTCTAACAGACCCTTATTAAATATATCTAAGGGCCTATGATTCTGCTTACGTCGTGGAATATACAAAAGGCTTTCAATAGGATAATATTTCTAAAGGTCATTTGAAGGATCACCTTTCATTATCTCCTTCAGCTTTTATGTAACGCGTTAGTTGGACAAAAGGCTTAGCTTTTTTTCGCTTGGCCCCTCAAAGCGCGGGAAAGGTATCTGCAAGATTGACCAAAATAAACTGCAGGGTTGTACCGATTGGATCACTGGTTTTATTATTCCAGAATAAGTCCAAAGTCCGGTCCGAAATGGATGCGACTAGCAGGATATCGGTCGTCTTTGCGTTCATTGAGAGAGGCCTATGTCCAGCAGTGGACCGATAAGAGCTGAAAATGATGCTGAAAAAAAAATCACATATAACTGTTATAAAGTCATACACAAAAATCAACACCGAATATAATTAGGTGGTACAAGCACCCATCTAATTATTTTCGGTGGCGTTTTAGAGCTAAGAAGGAAGGCACAACATCTACATAACAATTATGCTGATAACTATGGGCTTTAGTTGTAAAAGCTCTAACTACTTGTATGCTCACTCGTACTATTAAAAATACCATGCGGTATCATCGTGCGATCTTTCTTACTGAGCGGGTATTGGTTAAGAGCCAGGTATGTTATTGTTATATTAACGGAACGCTTATATTTATGGTTTCATCCGTGATTAACACGAGCCGGATTGCAACCCTTAAATTTTCTTAGAGAATTGTTCCATCCATCCGTAAAAACCTTATTAAAATGCGTTCGATAGATTTTGAGAAAATCGATTACAAAGGAATAGACAGCTTTTGGGGGCTTTTATATATAGGATATAAAAAATATTACTTGATGATATATAGACTAAAAAAAATAAAAAAAGTATAGTCATGCTTTACTCATAATTGCAACAGAAGGCTCGCAACGAATGAAGTGTTCTGTTATATTATGCGCCAATCGTTGGATCTGAGCAAATCTTTTCCTCGTGTACAATAAGGAAAATAGGCAACTAGCTGGGAATAGTTACAAGACCCCGAGAGGTAAGTTAGAAGTCGCACTTGAATTGCTTGTTACACGCTGCATACCATTTTGTTTTGTTACTTTTTTTAGTCTGTAACAAACGCCCAAAAATGTAAGGTCCCTTAAAGTATTTATAAATCCGACTAGATGCGGGTGGTCTAGAGATATGAAATCGTTCAAATTAAAAGTATGTCGTACTAATTTAGCCTTTCTAATGATAATATTGACTACCTTTTGGTCTAATTACCGCTGGATAGGCGGTTCCGTGTTTCAGTCCGGATTAAGAAAGTGTTAATCAATTTTGACGAATAGTTACAAGTCAGGACATCATACATCCTCGCGTAACAGAGAAATCGTGTTACAACTGATTTCTCAGCGATTTGTCGGAAGAAGAGAGTCAGAAAATAGGAAAATACACTTCTGTGGCTGTCCGTCTACACCCTCATAAAATTTGAAGATAGCCGCCATGCAAGACAAAATGCGGCCAGGAATACTACAATTATAAACGTTCAACCACTCGTCATCGGCAAACCCTCGGGTAGGGAAGTTTATAAGTCACTTCCGTCAGGTGATTTCTGTAAACATGTTATTATTACATTCGCGTCTTAAACTTACAAACGGTTATATAATAGTTGTTACAGGACAGATTAAGATACAGGACTATACTGTCTCAAGTAATGGGTGTAGTTCAATTTAACCGCTTGCTCAATAATATTAAGTATTGGTGGTGTACGAGTTCAAGAAAATGTTTGTTGTTTTGGTCCACCGCACCGCAGACTTACGTTTGCCGATCTTAATCTATCAGCCGTTAATAACTTTGAGTTTCTCTCACCAATATCCCTAGACCTGAGCGTATTTATGCATAAACTGGATACCTGGATAGATTATGCATAAATACAGATTTGTTCTGATATGAAATCATTGCTAATCTGAATGATAATATAATTGTTAGGTAAATATTAAATGAAATCTCACCATGAATTGTTACAACGGAACACATCCTTAGAACGCAAAAGCGAAACCGTGTCTGGTGCTTTTATACCGCAAATGCCCCAATCGCTTTAGGGGATAATAAAATTGCACGTCGAGTAGACAAAACAAATAAAAGGATCAACAACAGTTTTTATTTAAGTAATCTCATACCAATATCAATAACGTTACCAACATTAGATGCTCCGACGAATTAGTGCCGATATAGTTTATTTAGTGCCGATATAGTTTATTTAGTGACGATATAGTTTATTTAGCAGTATTACTCCTGTATTATAGTGGGTCGCTAAGTCTTTACATTTGTCGTTTCAAAATCTATGACATCTTTTTATAATTATTTTTAATGTTAAAGTTTGTCGATATTTTTTTTTTCATCTTTATTTTTCGCACATCAAAAATAGACATACTTTATTAATATACTTGTTAAACGACTTCAAAGAAAAAATGGCGGTTGTATGTTGTGAACATTATAGTTAGACGTAATTAGGACAATCATTAAATATTAAAACGTGTTAAAATTAAGTACACGTAATTTATCAGACAATGTGATATTATACTGAAAGAGATCCAAGCATTTACAGTTTTCGTTTTCTTGAATAAGTCTGATAATACAATTTTTTTACAGTTTCACAATTTCACACCCCGAGCACTTGATTTAGTTTTATGCTTTCATCTTTGTTACGAACTCGATCGAAGTGATAAAGGACTGTCGGCAGAAAGAACGCGCGGAGTTACAAATGGCGTGTGATTTTTATAACAACGCGGCGACCAGCGTTGACATTTTATATGAGCATCGAACATTAATCATCGTCTTTTTTCTACAAGAAAGTAATAATCGAGATACTGCGAGTAAGTTAGATACAGTATATCTATGAAATCAGTAAAGTAATTTTCATTATTCGTGATTAGTATTATTTTGGCTGTCTTTTTTTCTTTTTTTTTCGGAGGGACCTAATACTGGTTGGCGGCGCTTGTCCAGCCTCAACAGGTCGACTGAGAACAAAGACTTGTGTCGTCAGGTTTAGGAAGACGATAGGGGGTCAGACCCCTCTTTTCCCGCAGATTGGAAGAGATGAAGCGGGTTGATTGTGGGCGTACCCTATTGTGACTATTTTTGGGACCAAAAAGGGGAAAGCGGTCCCCCTCCCCACACTAGAGGGACGGCGCGCGCACGATGCCGTTTACATTTCAGTGTCGTGGATAAGCTCCTCAAACTGAAGAATGGGGTCGATTTGCGCTACAAATCAGCAAGAAGCCGTATTCTTGATTTATTTATTATTAGAGCTCTCTAAATTCGTGTTATTTTATTTCTACCAATCTAAGTTCTCAACTTACGGATTCGAACCCGGGCTCGTTTCCGTACGCGGTGTGTGAGTTTCATATGTTATAACTGTGTCACTATATGTAAGGTTTCATCGCTCGGCCGGTACGAGCGGTGTATATAGTATTAGTTCTAGCAGGAAAAATGCATTTACGCACCATCCAGCCGACTCAAGGGGACTGAAGTGTGTTTCGGGCTCAGGTTATTTTGGCCGTTTCCACTATTGGCCCTTTATACTCCTCACATTTTTTCTCATCCCTCTCTCTATCTCTCACACACACACCCAATTGTCCCCTGTATACACATATTATACCCGTTAAAGTTTCATTTACTTACCTACCAAAGTTACAAATTTTACAAAACGCGACACCGTAGCCGTTCATTCACGTCGGACAGTGTTTTATAGGGTGCGCCAAGTCAATTAATTGCTAAGTTATAATGACAATAATAATTTAAATTGCTTTGTGACTTACGGGTCTCTGCCTTATCTTGTATAGCATCACGCTGCGGCTTCACTCGCGTAAATCCGGTCCTATTCGTCGAAGCGTCATGGTACCGGTCATCGATGAACACATGCATGGTGTTTTTGACTTTGTTTTATTTTTTTGTTGTTTTTTTATGACATTCATGACAGAAAAAAATTTCAATTCGTGCTCTTGTTCCTGAGATTAGCGTGTACAAACAAACGAACTACCCTGTTTTATGTTATTACTATACATTTATTTTCGTTTCTTTCGATTCATAGTAGATAAGCGTTATCCACGCTAAATAATTCATTAATCCCATATCTCTGTTCACGAAGTCGGAGGCTGTATCACACCGGCGCGAGCCCATAGAGCCTCACGTATAATTTATTTATAACACAATACAATTCGTGATACCAAATTACCACGTATTAGGCGTCCACGTGTAATCCTACAAATATTATAAATGCGAAACTTTGTGTGTTTGTTCATTCACACTAAAACTACTAAATGGTCGGGTTATAAGTTGGTACCTATATATTTACCTATATGGATTATAATTCGGAACAATCTAGAAACACTTATTATTTAACTAATATATGATGGAACTTACGCGAATGGAACAGCGGAGCACAGCCAGTCGGATAAATGAAAAATGGAAATATTTACGTGTGTGGTGTGTTATTTGTGGTACGTCCTCTGTCATCTTGTAATACAATATGTAACCAAACCCTATTGTTCCGGACGAGGGTATCATCAGAACCGACATTCGATTCTAAAAATGCATGTCATTTCATCATCACCATCATCATTACCAGCGCTTGTCGGTCCACTGCTGGACAGAGCCCTCTCTCAATGGACGCAGGAAGCAGGAGATCGATCGTCTTGGCGTTCATTGATAGAGACCTAAATCATTTAGTAGTAGTAAATATTAAATCACGACATTTTTATTTTAATTCGTAAATTAACATGTCTTTTTTCGAACTATTATTTTCGGCTACGGTATATCTATACGTATACGTGCCTAAAAGAAACAACAGGGCTTTTGTTACACACTTTGTATCAAATTAAGTAGCAGGTTGTTAAAAAATTATAATAATTCTCTTGTTTCAACCGCTTCAAACACTATGAATTATAACAATCCTCATGTTTTAACCGCTTCACACACTATGAATTATAACAATCCCTATGTTTCATCCGCTTCACACACTATGAATTATAACAATCCTCATGTTTCATCCGCTTCAAACACTATGAATTATAAAAATCCTCATGTTTTAACCGCTTCACACACTATGAATTATAACAATCCCTATGTTTCATCCGCTTCACACACTATGAATTATAACAATCCTCATGTTTCATCCGCTTCACACACTATGAATTATAACAATCCTTATGTTTCATCCGCTTCACACACCATGAATTTATTAATTATAGTGTAAATAACCAGGCTGGGTTTTTAATATGTTACAGCTAGACCAAAATCCAAAGCCTATACCCTAAGTCCTGTTTAAATCAAAGTACTAAAGATCCCCGTCTAGAAAGGTTGTATCTGATGGTGAATGCATGAGGATTACAGATGGCAGCTGGCGTTCATTACCTAAGTCGTTTTCGTCTGACACACAGTCCGTACGGGGCCGATTTTGAGATCAACGACGTCGCGTGAAGTTCTTTGATCCTTTAAAGTCGATGATCCTTTCAAACATAATTAAAAAATTACTGAATTTAAAAGCTTTAAGTTCTAAGTGACAGCGAACGGTTGACCTGTGCAGCCATGAAATATATTTATTTTAAGGGTTTTCAAAAACTATGACGTAGGGTTCACAATCGAGTTCTTCAAGTATGGGTTATTTATATCAAATATGAAATATTATATTTCTCAATTATACTTAATTATCACCAGTAATATTTATTTGGTATCATAATACTATTGTTATACTTATCCCGAATAATATTTTTAACCAATTCTTCGTTTCTTTATATTTAACCTTTTAACCTTTAGGTAAATAATTATG
>JAFELO010000270.1:1405218-1427893 GCA_017140195.1 Eumaeus atala | reverse complement strand
ACGTAAAATACTCATTACGAGGTACTCGACGGCTGGTGTAGCCCGGTATATATTTCACATACACCTTCGCCCGACGGAAACTCTTAACAATCCAATGAAGCTGTAATGGGCTTCTCATCATTTCTACGGCATAAGTTCAAATCGAAAAAGAAATGAAAGATATATCATAGACGTGACACGTGGTAAAGACCAATTAATTCATTATCCTTTGACCATTCCTACTGGCGTTACGAACAGAAAATAAAAAGTTATAAAAAGGTCCCGATAAATCATATTTAGGTATTTAGTTTCTGACTAACAAGCATGATCTGGTTAAATCATTAAATCATGCTTATTACATAGTAATATGTCTTATTACTAGTAAGTATAAGCTCTAATTCTCAAGTGTAACATTGTTAAGTGGAGGCCAAGCAAAGCCTCGTTGTGACTGGTCATAACCATCGTACATACGTAAACCGTAACAACAGAATTGCGTCACGTATCGCATTAATGTCGAATTAAATCGCATGTAAGTTAACAGTTCCGTGGGGGGGGGGGGAGGAGATCGTAAAACTCGAGATGACAGACGGAATATGCCGAACCCTTCATGTCCTGAGCATTTCGTTAACATGTAGATATATTTCAATTATAACATGTTGCTAAATTAATAAGTTAGCTTTGTAATTGATTTGTAGGTCTAAGTTCTGCAGATTTACAAAAATCGATGATTTTAGAGTTTAGTATATAATTGTGTAAAGCAGAGCTAAATTATTGAGATGTTAAATAGACATATGTTAGTTTCAAGGAATATCTTTTATAAACTGAATTATAAGTCGACTATAGGAACGAGAGTCAAAGATTTTTATTACAAGACGTGTCTCGTAAGTGTTTGTGAAAAGTGTATATTATTGTAGCTTCATGTCAGCATGAGGAATAGGTTCGTTTAGATAATGACACTTACCTGTAGTGTTGCGAAAGCGACAGATGTGAAAGTTCCTGTATTGAATTATTGTAATAATATACAAACCACGTACCAACGTGTGATGTAACCCAGTAGTTAGTAAACGGTCGTAGATATTCTGAAATAAATTACGTCATTATTTAAAATATAGAATAAATTACGTCACTACCTCGCAACTTCCGGTCGCCTTATTTTCGTAACGCTTTTGTTACGCATTCATCCACTTTTACCCCATATCAAAGTGTGCGTAAAGTAGTTTTACTTCACAACTACACGTACACCAAATTTTGGCTTGATCGGTTCGGTAATTTCGGCGGTGCCTTGATCCATGAGTGAATCAGGGCAAGCTTTACACATATAGATAACCAGCAGTCCGTCCCGGCGCGGCGTCGCACGGATACTACACTGTCAGAACACCTAGTTGTCAATAATTTCTGCAGCGAAAAAAATATTTTGATATTTTTTAAATGAACTTGGTTATATTAACGAAGTTTCATAATGATCAAAACGTTTTAGAAAATGTTCATAACAAAAAGCGAAGTATCCAAATGGTAAAAGAATTTTTAGAAGCGTTCCAGTAGTTTCGGATTCTATTCCATGCAAACAAATAAGCAAAAAAAAAATGTTACCGCACTATAATACGAGTACAATGTGAGTGTAGAGGTGTGTTGACTTGTTATGAAGATCTGAATATTAATCAGGTTTTATGTATGATGTATAACAATGATAATATGTATGATGTATAACAATGATAATGTAGCTCACAAAATATTACAGTGCTTCAACTGTAACCACAAAGGCAAGTATTAGCTTGAAGCTGACCTGACCAAGGACTTTTGGATAAATCAAATTCATAACACCTCACATACTTCACAAGACATACATATACATCTTATAATACACCTCACATACTTCACAAGACATACATATACATCTTATAATACACCTCACATACTTCACAAGACATACATATACATCTTATAATACAAAGGGACGTAGTTTACTAAGTCACAGCAATACAGCAGCAGTTTTGTAGTCTGGATTCGTTGACAGTTGACTCCACATGTAATAAAAACCCGTGCATTACCTACCATTTTTATTCACTTTATAAACTGTGAATTTCATGAAAACAAACTTTATTATGTCTTTTACAGTAGATTTAAATTGTTGCGATTATTTAATAAATTTTAAGTGTTATATTTACTGCTAAATATCTAGAAACAAGAAATTTTAGCTAAAGACGCTCTGTCATTTCCGTTCAAGCGTCATTAGTATGACAACTCTTACTCAGCTTGATTAAGTAGATCTAATCTCTTAATGTACAGATATACAACTTTTTAATAATACAAGCACCCTTGTACTTGTAAAATGTTTTATTTCTGTTCATACCAGTATGGCTATTCACCCTCTCTTTTAGTCATGCTAGTGTCAACTGCTATTTGTTCCTCGTATTGTAGACTGATAGTTAAATAGATTATCAAAACGCTGTACATTATCTTAGAACATGTACAAAATATTATACTTATCAATCGACACGTTCGCACACCTCACTATTCCTTAATTTAAGCCACTGTGTAATCAGGGTGAAACTTATTTAGCAAATAACGAGCTATTCTATCCTCTTATTCGATTACGTGCTCAAGGAATAAAATTTGCATATTTACCGCACTAACAAATTGTATAGAAACTAATTAACAAGACTCAAAAACGAAAAAAATACTAAGATTGATCGATTGGTATTAGAGAAAAAATTAGAGTTTATATTAAGTCGTAAAAAAAGCTACTAAATCGATCCTTTGTTTGACACGTAGACACCAAATATTGTTATACTAAAGCCGTAAATTTTCTTTATATAAATTAATTAATGGAATAAATATGATTGATCGAGTAAGAATATATTTTATGTTTGAATACCAAGTATTTTCACTTAACGTTATTTGCAATTGATTTATTCTTTCCTAAAACCCCCTAAAAACTGTCTATTTGTATGTGATCGATTTTCTCGAAAACTAATCAAAGTAATTTTATGCGTTCACTTATGGATACAACGATTCCCGAGGAAGGTTTTAACTTATAACTTTGTGTCTATTTTCTATATATTATTATATAATAAATAATATGAATGACCTCATTTTATGCGTTCACTTATGGATACAACGATTCCCGAGGAAGGTTTTAACTTATAACTTTGTGTCTATTTTCTATATATTATTATGTAATAAATAATATGAATGACCTCATTTTCAAAAGAAGGTCCTAGTGATCGGAAATTAATATTCAGTGACAGAACGTGGCCTTTTCGGTAATTAATTTTATTGAATGAGGATTGAGTGGGTCGTCAGAACATACGTTAACCATATGCAGACTGTGATTATAATTGTTAGATTCACAATAATTTACTCCTAAACCCTAGCATACATTTATATTATAATACAATCTTTGTAAAGTGATTTAATTTAAAGTGTGTTCAGATCACTAATCATAAGTATCGACTAAAACAAATGCATTAAAGAATTTTATCTAATGATCTGATTTTGCATTATTTAGAAACAAGGAGGTAAAAAGTTTTACATTTTTTTTATAACTGTTACATCAAAAAAACAATTAATGAAATAATTGTCCATGGCATTGGTTTTTCAATTGTAATACGCGAGGAACTAATTAAAGGGTAAGCCATTTTGAGTACCTTTTCATTAAAATGGAGAATAATAACATTTCTATTTCAGAAATGGGAATAATTTTAATTAAAAGAGCAGTGTCTGTAAGTTCGTATTGACAATTGACATTCTTCTAATTAATTCTATGGTGGGAGGTAGATCGATGTGGAGTGCGTTAAAGTAATTACAACAAAAAGTGTAGAACCCGCGCTTCATCTAGCCTAAATGTGATAAATTAGGCAATTTTGTCAATATTTATTGTTAACTTAGTTAAATAATTCTCGGCAGTGGACATCCTTAACTCATGTCTTATTATCTTTTCGTAAATACTAATTTATGGAATAAATCCTCGCGGTGAGCGGCTGTGTAGGAAGAACCAATGTGATTAGGAACACCCAGATTTCTTAACTAATTCGTATCACATTGGTTTTTGAATGGCAGGGCCTGGCAATAAATATACTGATGTGTTATGGTCTGTCTAGCGTCGCCGATGGTGTCTGAGAGCCGCAGCGGCTGGGATGCACTGGGCGGACTGTACGCGCTACTCGCACGGCACGACGCACTCGGCGGACACGCGCTCGCTCGTAAATCTGTGCGCTCGCCGTCCCGCCGGCTGCGCTTCGGCCGTCGCTCAGACCCTGACATGCCGCCTCAAGCACCTGTGAGTATTGTCGGTTTGTCTAAAAAATACCAAAAACCTTGCCAATATCGGGTAACAAGTGTAAATTTTATGCGTATGTCTGGTATACCATCCTACTTCACATCGAAATTCATAAGAATATTTAACGTTTAGGTATAAAACATAACTATGCAAGTATGTTCATTTCACTTTATATAATGAAATGCTTACTAGCTGGAAAGTACGCTAATCATATTTAGGCAAATATTGTGATTAGAATCCACATAATTTGTTTGTCGGGCATCGAAAAACAGTCTTCTCCAAGTTGCATATGCCAGGTTAGTTTACGAGACTTTAAAGCAACAATTAAATAGCGATTGTCTGATGTAAAAATTGTTATTATAAATGGACGGTAATATAATAATTATTATTATTGATAGATAGAATAATTTAAAGAGGTAACACGTAAAAAGGTGTATAAAATCGAGATAAAATCAATGAGCTTTTTATCAACGGTGTAATGTTTTTTTTCGTTAATATTCACGATGATACACAAGCAGGGACAGATAAGTTTAAAAATTTACTCGCGAGGGTATGTATACACTGCCACTTACACTATAATAAAGAAAATGATGTACTGCAGCTTAAATAGAAGAAATTGACACTTCAGGTCGCATTATACACCCAATGATAAAATTATGAGCGTATCTAACATAATACCTACAAAAACGCAGACGTTTCAGAAGTTTTACAGCTACCAAGATAACATAATGTAACTTAAAAATACGCGTCTCGTGCGGTTTGTGAGTAACTGAGCCCAGAAACAGCAGAGTAAAAAAGGGCAACATCTGTATGTGCGGATGTTAATGACAAGATGGCTCCGGTAGTTTGACCGTTCTTTCTAAACTTTGACTTTCTTTCAGTAAAATAATAGATTGTAAATATATTTAAAATGAATCCAACTGTACGCCTTCCTTAGCATGTCTAAACGACCCTCCATTTGCTTAATTTACAAAAGGTAACGAACGAGATTTCATGCGTCGAATAAGATTTGAGACGACATCTTGGATGTGATGCGAATTAACTAAAGCTGCCTACACTGAAATGAAATTATTAATATTCTGAGCAAACGACATTTAAAGATGTCTAATAATTATACCCAGGATAAGGCTATTGATATCTTAAACCATTCGGGATGTAGTTTTAGTACTATCACAAATATCCTACTTTAATCCCGTCATCGGTCTGTTAAAATTATGATTCGATTAATGTGATGCAATTCAAAAATATGGACTGATGACTTAGTTAAGATGACGTTGTTCGGTTGATGATAATGATGACACTAAAACCTACCGCCAGGAGAAGGCCTGAAACATGGTGAAGAATTATTTTTTTTTGTGTCATGGGTAAACGCACTTATGCACCATCACCGATCCTGGGTGGGGTCTTGTGGTGTCTTAGGCTGGCGGTACACTATAGTCTATAGTGCCGCCTTTGGTGAGGTGCCGAAGAAATACAAATCATCCTGGCACCTCGACAGCTAGTCAGTCCTCCTAGAGACCGACAGCACCTCCACAGGACAACCCCATCAACTTTTGAACAGTGGACTGTTCCATTCTCGCCCCTTGCCCCGTCCGCTTCCTCCTGCTCTTTTGTGCCCTCTTCTTATCAAAGGGTTACAAAGACCAACTCCCTCGGTTCAATTGGCTTCGCCTGGGCCACACCTCAACAAGGCTTGAACTATGCTGGGGATGGCGGGTAGTCTAACATGACCATACCTAAACAACCCACCCTTTTTTTCGTTGACGAGGGGAATCGCATTTACGCGCCTTCACCGGCCCTGGGAGGGGTTCAGTGGTGTGTGGGACTCGCGGCACATGACAGTGCCGAATACCCACAAAAACCACCGCGAGTGCCATCAGTGCCGCCCTTGGTCAACAGTCATCAGGGCACCTTGATGGCTAGTCAGCCCCCTAAGGGACCAACTCCACCTCCACAGATGGGGTTGCTCAGTACCACAGGACAACCTCACTGACCTTGGGACAGTGCAATGGGGTGAGGTTCCCATTCTCGCCCCATGCCCCGTGCGCAAATGCGCCACCTCCTGTTGCTCTTAGGTCACCTCTTCTTATAAGAGGGGTACCGAGAGCGATTTCTCCTCCTGATCCATAAGCGATCTGTTTTTATAAGAGGGGTGCAAAAATCCCCCAAGGTTCAATTGGCTTCGCCTGTGTTCACCCCAGGTTACTTAGCCCCACCGCCACGACAAGGCTTGAACCATGGCGGGGACCTAATAACCCACCTGGTCGAAGGACGACCAATACAACGAGTATTGGTCGTCCTTCGACCAGGTGGGTTTATTATATTGAAGTGTAGTAACAGCCTTCGAAAAGAGCATATGAGTCAGCTGTTAATACGCACAAAGACAATCGCTTAAACGCTTTAAGTAAATGAAACAGGATAATTTGACCAATCGTGTAATTTTCGTAGACCGATGAGCATAATACGTAATCGAATTAGACTTGCGCTAGATATCAGCCGTTAGTGTACATTGAATAGATTGATCACATATCTGATACAACCATTAGTCTTATGCTTAAACTATTCAGCAAATGTTTTTTTAAATATCACAATACATAACACATTGCGGATTGATTGGATCTTTTAAATTTTTTGTTATAAAAGATATAATCAACTGATCTATTCAGTTATATAGGACATTTCCTTAGTCTGTATTTTTTGCGACGTTGCATTTACTTTCTTCCAAATAGTTTCTAACAGCCCGCGGCCTTTTTTATAAACGCATCCAGCATCATTTGAAGAGTTCAAATGATGCTGGATGCGTTTATAAAAAAGGCAATCCGTTGTGACTAAGTGATTGCCTTTTTTATTGACGAAACTTTTATAAATTAGAAGATCTAATGCCTAAAACCTTAATCTTATAATATACATAGCAACGTCGCTCGCCTCATCACGCCCATACTCTATCACGTGCACTTGAGATAAATATGAAAGTTTTACTGCAGCGTGGTTTCAGAAAATATCCTTTATTATCATTACACTATCCTTTATAATTTTTAAATAAAACTTGTGTCACAGATCGATGAAATGGAAGAACTGCTGTCCCTCCGCGACATCCGCACTCCGGTCCGCCTCCGCTTCGGCCGCCGCTCCGACGAGCGCGCTGTCCCACACATCTTCCCCCAGGAAGTAAGTTACCTTACCTTACTGCGTTTCTCACATGTTTTCTGCTTCAGTAAATTCTACAGTGTTGCACTTGCCTTGTATTAGAAGTTAGCTGATGATATATTACATTATACGCCGCCGTTTTAGTTTGCGTCCCTAAGCTGTTTACAGATTTATTTAAGTGTTGGTTTTGGGAGAAAATATATTTACAAAATGTCACTGGCCCTGCGTGTTATTTTATGAGCGCGTGGGACTCGTGTTTGATCAGAATTGATACTTAAAGCCCGCGGGTATGATGGACCGACTATATTGAGCAGCCCCGGATCTGTCAGTAACAGGATAACTCGGCGACTGGCCAAAACAGTCACATCCAAAAATCCAACTTGTCCCCTCAGCCACTTCCTAAGTTAGGGCCGTGCGATGGGGTTTTCGTCCCTTGGGCTCTGTTAGGAGCAGGCATAGCGCTTTCGCCGCACTCTCCATCGTCTGAGAGGTAAACCATCTATGACCTTCAATCTGGTCCACTCCGCGGCTTCCTTTTAGGATATGACCATCTCACGTCAAAGAAGTCATCCGCCTCACGCACTCCCAGGACTTGTGTCTCTCAATTTTCATCATTGGGCCCCTCCCAGTGTTGATGCTAAATCGTGGTGTTGAACGACCATTTTTTGCCATTGACATTCATCGTCATCATTACCAGCCCTTATCGGTCCACTGCTGGACATATGTCTCTTCCAATGAACGCCCAGATGACCGATCTCCAGCTATTCGCATTCTTCCCGGATCAGCTACTGCGTTCTTGACATCGCCATAACAAAATTATCATTTCTACATTTACTTCTCAACATAGATACATTTAAGTATACCTGCGTCGACACGATATTTCTCTGCTACTTACATTCAACATGATGGTCCCATCTTGTTGAACATCGTGAAACATTCGTAATCAATAATTAATAATTTCTGTTCTATGGTGTAATTCGTCACTAAGTGCTCAGTATACACACCCTCGTTATATAAGTACGTAAACAGACGGAGTAAGTTTTAAACATAACTTGTAAGAACATTTTATTTGTGAATACTTTGCGACAGGACCTCGATGTATGTTGTTACTAAACTCGTCAAGGTCGTTCCTGGACCCTTCTAATGTGAAGTTTGAATACATGTACCACACACGTGTACCACACACGTGTACATTTTAATTAAACCTAGTGTAATTGTGTTTTAAATAAATTATATCACAAGTGAAAGCAGCGTTTCGTTCTGAAAAACGACAACTATGGTTCTTACGAGAAATGACTCCTATTGTTATGAAATTTAGGATCCAAATAGTGACCATGAGTTTCTGCATCAGTTTCGCAGATTACATATTCAATACAATGTTATAAAACAAGCGTACATTGAGAGAGGTTTATATAGTATAGTGGACGGATAACGCTGGTGATGAGTCTAACGTAGCATACTGCAAGGCATTTTGCATTTTATCACAAGAAGATTGAAATGATGACAACGTTAAGCACCCGTCCTTTCACCAGGGAGTGTAAAAAAACGTGAATACGTTGACGAATGTCATTCATCATCAGCCCTTATCAGTCCACTGCTGCACATAGGCCTCCCTCAATGAACGCCAAGACGACCGATCTCCTGCTACTCGCATCCATACCGGCCCGGATACTGCACGGGGATCGTCTTCCCACCTGGTGAACGGTCAACCAACACTTCGTTTTCCTAAACGCCGCCTCCACTCCAGAACCCTACTGGCCCATCTGCCATCTGTTCTACTGAGTGTATGACCAGCCCATTGCCACTTCGGGGAACCTATTCGTCGCGTGATATCGGATACTTTAGTTCTCTGCCTTATGATTTCATAACGGATTCCGTCGGACAGAGAAACACCTAACATAGCACGTTCAATAGATCGTTGAGCTGCCGCAAACTTGCGGACCAGTCCTAAATTAATAGGCCAAGTTTGGGCCCCGTAGGTCATCACGGCGAGAACGCATTGGTTTAAGACTTTCTTCTTCAAGCTCTGCGGTACATGGGACGTGAGAATGTGACCGAACTTCCGGAATGCTGCCCAATCCAACTGAATCCTTTTATCGCCTTCCTTCTCGAGGTTATATCTACCTCATTGCAGTAGTTGCCCGATGTAGAAGTATTCATCGACTCGACGACTTCGAGAATAACACCATCGACATTGACTGACCTAGGGAGAACGTGTTCGTTGAAAAAATGTATTAGCCGCCTGAATATACACCGCATTCACAATAAAGTAGCTAATTTAATTAAAATTCAAAACAACACAATGACAGACTGCAACTGCATTAACAAAGAATTTAACAATCGCTAAATGTACGTTTATTACCGACTGCTTGGCTCAAAGTGACATTTAATTTACATCATTTAAAAGGAAAGTGAACAAAAATCAAATATTCAAAAAAACTATTAAAACAGTTAGGCACAAAGCTTAAGATTAGAATAAGAAACATAATTTCAAGCTTTGATAAATCCATCGTGTAATGAAATTATTTCCATTACTCGTAGCATGTGGCTACGTCAGACATTTTACAAAATATTAGCTGACTTTATAGTATAGTCTATCTATAGACGCATTTGCGTCGATTATTTTACAACAATCACTTTGTCGTGGCCCGGATTTTACGGTATCGAAGAAAGGGAAGTGCGTAAGCTAAATGTGATGCAGTAACCTTACAGCAATTTCAAGCTGTATACGGCTTGCTATTACCGCGACTGAATGAATCAGACTGAAGCCACTCAAGTTTCTTTTTCAAATAAGAAATTCAAAAGAAGAATATTCAGAATATGAAAATTCAGAAGAAGAAGAGAAATTCATATTTTTTAAACGAAGGTGTCGTACTAAATGAAATCCTGACCATGTAGCTTCATCTCTGCACAAATCTGGAGACAAATCATAACTTTGGAATGTCAGTCTGTCGTCAGTAACGCCATCTATCAATGATAATATAAAAACAATAAACCTACGTTAACCCAAGATTGAATGAGTGTAAGGTCTCCTTTATTTTATTAATCACTAATGATCCACTCTAGCTTCGTCCGCCGCCGAACAGGTTCGACTCTGAAACTGTATCCTTTGGTGGAAACCGCAAGAATCCCTTCAGTAGCTCTTTAGAAAATCGATCACATAGATTAGACATAGACAGACAGCTTCTCGCAGCTTTGTTTTATATATAAGTAGATACAATAATAATAGGTGTATGTGTTCTATTGCTAAATTTTGCAGCAAAATCTCAAGTCTTTATATTTATAACAATTCTATTCTGACGTCAAAAATTCATGGTCTCAGCGTGAACAAAATGGTCTTTCTGACCTTTTTTCCTGTGATTTGTTCTGTAATGAACAGTACACAGGAATAACTGTATGTAGAAAAAAATAACGCCCGTTTTATTGTTCAACTATATAACATATCTATATAACTATATAAGAAGATCACGCAGTCTATGATGAAAAAAGGAAATTTCAAAAATACTTTGCGGTGAAAAAGATGTACAAAATTATTTCTGATTCATAATACCCAATTATGGGAGATTATACAAAAATTAAATTGTTAAAAATGTGAACAGTGTACCCATTCTCTAATCTTTAATGTAAATCCTATTAACAGAACAAAGATTCTGAGGAAGGACGTTCCGTTAAATATTGTATTAAATAATTGATCAAAGCTGCTTTGAAAGAACAGCTGCTGCGTGCTGTTATTTACTCGTAGTCTAAATAAAACCTTCCGAGCTGTGGTGTTAAGACACATAAAGTAACTTCGAAACATCACCAGGTTTTCCTCGGACCTTATTATCAAAAATAACTGGAACGAAATCCAGCCTGTTATGTCAAAATGAAAATATATCAACTGTTACTGCTTTAGAAATGTACTAATATTGTTCCTCTTGCGATAGTTTTACGCGGGTGAAATCATGGGCACAGCAAGTAATGTACAGAGTATTTTAGTTCTTTTATATCACTATTTTATGCGTTATAAGAAAACCCATACTTTGTTTTTCTTCCTATAACCGCTTCTTAACTTAGTATGTTTTATAGTGTTGTATTGGTAACATTCTCACGTATGCTATTTACGGAAAGCAATGATAACTTTTAGTATTGATGTATATCAATTTTACTTTTGTTCTCATGAGTTTTTTTTTTACGCAGGAACAAGACCGCTCGGTCCGTGCTCCGTCTATGCGACTCCGGTTTGGCCGACGATCAGACATGTTCTTGCCGTCCTACGAGGTAATATATCGTGGGAGTGTTAATATATAATGAAGCATCTGATTAGATTGCGCATTACTCTATTAGTATTTATGTGAAAGGGATTGGATATTTTTGTGTTTTCTTTGCTTAATGGTATCAATATCAACATTATCAAATCATAACCAAATACATGGGTTTCATTTCGAGAACATCTTCGCTCACTTCTAGCGACAACTAGACTTTACTAGATATCAGAAAGAACATCCAGCATCCAAATGTATATATAAAATCTGGAATTAACACACACCTAAGGATTTAAACCGTCTTCGCCTATTGAGGACTCTCTTCATAATTTTAGGCACCAGTAGTTCCGGTTAATTTGATTAAGTACAATTTGAACGCGAGTCTCCGCCGCGGCGCCGCCTTAGCAAATGTTCGCGTTCGGATGATTTTATAATGTTTTGTTCTTTATTATCTTATAAAATTTTGATCTTATAAAAAAGTTTTGACGACCGGCTGGCTCCATTGTTAACGTGGCGGTTAGTCCGAGTATTACGCCAGAGGACGCGGGATCAAATGCCGCATAAGTCATGGATGTTTATATATGTATTATATCTATTTCCATAATAAAAATCTTAAATATATAATATAATAAAAAATTAATTATTACTTTATTTTATAAAACATATATACTATTAACTTAAATTTATAAAACATATTAAATATATTTCCGTTGTCTAGTACCTGTAGCACGTAAGTCCTGACGGTACTTAGCATAGGGCTAGCTAGCGTGGTGTGATAAGTCCACAGATATTATTATTATTATAAAAACGTTTAAAAGATTCTCTTCCCTAAAATTAAAGCAAATAAGCATTTAATATTAGCTTCACTTAACCTCCTCAATGCTAGCTAAAGCCAATTAAATTATGTTATCGAATTATATTTAAATTTTGTAATTACTACTTTAACTTTAGAAAGTTTAGTACCAACTTTCAAACAAGGAACAGAGATTTAGGTGACTAATAAAATGTAAATATTTTTGCACACACAGTTATAATATCTTTAGTGAAATGAATTCCGTCTGAAAACAGTTTACGCATATCTTACATTCTAGAGCCAAATGTGAATGTCACATTTGAGTAGGGTAAGGGTGTGTTAGTTGCAATACTTATTATAGGAAACTTTAGTTCTTAAGTAACTTTGCAGCATGGCATTACCTCTTCCTATTTTCCCAGTTCCCCCCAATTAAGATATAAAAACTCACTGTGATGTTTAGCCAACATTATTTGGGACACGACAATTTATCATGCCGTCCCGTTACCGTACAATGTTGCAATAAGAAAAGACAATTTAGCCACGCTGCATAGAAGCCGATATATATCACCACAACTGGGAGGTACGTCTCCCTCATGCGATACCCCCGCAAAGAAACAACTCTATTATCACTTTTCGTGCGGTGTATGAGTTTTCGGTGGCCCATTGGAGAGAATGCAGAAGGAGAGCAACACGTCTGCATGATAAATGTTTGTGAGCGCCGGGTCTTTTACTCCCTTGTAAAAGAAGTTTTGTCTTAATTGATACCTAAGCTAAAATGCATCCTGGTCACCAAAGTGGTTCAATCATTGGCCTCAAGAATAAAATTTCCCTTGATGAATAATAACTACCTTTGAACCATTTCCACTATTTATTCATGAAGTGACGATACGCTCCACTATATCTTGAATAAAAAATAAAAAAGTTTGTTTTCGAAATTGAAAGTGGAATATCGACGGACCTGTCAATAAAGACATTCATCCTTTGATATAAGAAATGAAAATAAATGTTACGTCATACGCTGTACGTATGAACAAGTTCCTATCTGTACATGGCAAAACGTTCGTGATATGTTTAGTGCAATTAGATTACGTGGAGTAAAAGTTTACAGAATACAATTTCGCTTAAACTTATACGATATCACGGAGAGATATTTTTCCCATCTCTGCTATGGTTTTCTGTTGTAATACAGGTGAAGACTTTTAATATACATCACTACACAATTACAACCCCATAAAGGATATAACCGAATAACTGGATTGACTGATTTTTATTGTATATTTTTTTATTGACCGAATACTTTTAATTTTTACATTAGTTATATAATCTGATTTTATGTATGTGTCAAAAATTTTGCTTTTTCACTTTACTGGCAAGAATATGTAACCTAGTCTTGTCATAAATATTATAGCAAAGAAAAAATAATAATTGCAAATAACATTTATTAGTTTTACTGTGTGTTAGTTTAATACACAAATATGAAACAAAAAACGAAAAGCTTATTCGAATGGTTCTCCATTAGCTGCAGTACAGTCCTTGAAGCGTTGAGGTCAGTTATCAGTAGAAGTACGCACTCCTTCCATGAGGAAATTCTTCACTGCCAATCGTATGGATTATTTTAGGGACTCCAAATTATCATGGCTTTGAGATATCGGATACTCTCTGTACTGTACTCTCTAAAACTGACCATAAATCACAATCCAGCGGATTAAGATCGAGACATTTATGACGGCCAGCATTCAGCTTTGATGAAGTCCGAGACGTTCGTTTCCAACTGAGTCTGCATGGACCGAACTTCAGGACCCAGCACCGAGTCTTGCTTAAAGGACCATACTTGGTTATTGAACATGGTGTTATTAAGGGGCTTAACTACCTTCTCAAGAATGGTATTTTGATACACTTATATCTTTCTGTTTTGTTACCTTTTTTACAAAAATATGGATCAGTCACTCCTTCATAGGTAACACCCCCACTAAAGTATCACTGAAGTCGGATAATGACCACGTTGCACTCTTGCCGACTCATTGGGAAGCTTCCTTAGCTTTGATCATCAATACGGTCATTTTCTTTGCTAAAATGTTGCTCAATTGTAAAAAAAATCTCATGCGTACACATTTTTTTTCTGTCATTTCCCTTTGCGTACCGTTTCAGTACTTGTTTCCAATTTACTACCCTATTCATCTTTAATTAATCCATTAAGAAATTACCGGTACATCTCTTATAGGCAGTAAGTCCTAAGTCATCTCTTAAAATACGTGACATGGTTCTAAGGTGTTATCTTCATTTCCCGAGATAAAATCTTTCGCTTCTTCGAATTCTTTCCCTTACTGCTTTGACCATCTTTATCGTAAGACCACTACTTGGACGGCCAGATCTTTCTCTGTCACAAGTAGAGGAAGTTTCATTGTACATATTAATAGCCCGGCATATAAAAATTTGACTAATACCAAGTGTATGGAGTGTTTAAAAAACTGCATTTGCCTTAATTCACAACGATTCTGTTTCATTTATCACCCACACCATTTTAGTATCACATAATATTGTACTATGTATTGGCGCCATAATGAGAAAACACAATGAACAATCGTATAAAAATGACAGATTCCAAATTCAAATGTATTTTTTTTTTATTTTTAATTGTAACAGTATTCATGGCCAGACTAAGTTTATATATTTGGTCCACAAGCATAGCATAGCGAGAACATAGACATGTAGTAAGGCTCTGGTTGTAATTCCTCTCATTATGTGGGTACACACCTAGACCTTTTCCTCTCCTTCTATCCTAGTGTATGATTTATCATGTGTAGACGTTTAGAATCATGTGATTCAATAACACGACGAAATTTTCTATAGACACTTTACTGTACGTCCATAAATAATCCGGTACATCTCTTCCCGTTTGCCTTCGCTAGTCCGATGACCTGTTGTGGCAAAAGCAATAGCATCGCAATCGTAAAAAATCCTTTTCTAATAAATTTTATGTTTGATTTCTATACACTAAAGTGATCTTTCTCTTACAGCCAACACTTCCCAAGGAGGTAAAGGCGAGTAGTTCCGAGGACGACCGACAAATCTAAGCACCGATCTCAAGCTAGTTTACAAACTAAAACTGTACTTTATCGCTCCATACAGAACTACTGTTATTTTATAACATTTTCTAAATGGAAATTCAATATATAAACTTTAGATGCTATTTGAATACATCTATAAGCTGTGTGTACATAATCAGATATTATAAATTATTGTATGTTAAATATTCTATACCTAATGTATCGCTTAGCACTTCTTAAATGTAGGACTTTAAAGACCTAACTTCTAGTCAAGTATGTTAAATGAATTTTTGTAATTTATTTCTTTTCTTTATTTGTATATTTTTGCGAAGATATCTACATTTTTATGAGCTGGGTAAAAGTAAAATATCTTCGCTATTCGATATTACCAGTGCCAGTGCACATTATCAAAGCCTATGTAATTTATTAATTAAAATATTGTTTAGTTGAATGCTGTTTCTAATTTTGTATAGAAATTAAAGTTCAATCGAAGTTAAAATATAAAATCTACACTCACACTGTAGTTTTATTTCATTTCATCCACTATACGAACAAATATCAGTACTCGTTGATTTGAAAGTACATTTTTAAACCAGATGACAGCTACGCATTAAACATAATAATATTGGATGTTAAAAGTTAAGTTGCCAAGCTCTAACTACTAATGCCGTGTGCTAATGGTCGATCCATCCCTTACAGGCCAAGAATTACAAAAGTCGTAACACTAAGGTCTAAGCTGCGCCAATGTATACCATACTCTGAACAAAGTCTAAATTCGTGCATGCTCGAACATGTGTACGGAGGCTTATGATTTATGTGGAGCACTAAAACTTAAGCTTTACAAGTACAGACTCTTGAACAAGCTCGAGTGAACACAAACAGCGTCAACGTACAGGACAACACCCAACACTTTTCATAGAATAGGGGGCAAACGAGAGTAACGCGTAACGACAAGTAGCGACATAAATGTCAAACATAAATTCCTATCTGTTCACACGACATTCTGATATTCCTCAACAAGTTGTTTTTCCGCATTAACATTATGAGATACTCGTGATCGCACAATACTCAGAGTATCGAACCAACAGATCACTTTCCTGTCCATGTTTTCGCCTCATCCAACAATCCCAGCGTCTTCAAGTCGCAGAAATGTGAAAAAGATTGGTATATGTTGGACCAGCGCGCCTATATACCTTTGAACGCATCAGTTGAGATTGAGAGAAAATGACAAGCAATAAGTAAAAATTCAAAACTAGGAGTCTTTAAGCAAATCTTATCCTCGTTGCGGGGAAAGGTAAGTGCGGGCGAGGTAACTTACGTTGTCTCATGCTTATATTTACTGACGTAAAAATAAACCTCAAATATTTCGATTTCCTGCGTCCAGAAATTGTTAAAGACATTGCCGTTGCCGACATGTTCCGTAATCGGCCGTCAGTGTTCGGGTCGACGAAATCTTTACAGACGAAATATTCCATTGAAATAAAAGGCAGCCAATACTGTGGCGTGGGGTGAGTACTGTCAAATAATAACACTAACAATACGTCAATTTATGTCCGTGTGTACACGTGCTGGGTGCTGGTAAACGATGTGGTCCCAGGCGATGAGGGTCAGGTGACGTGAATGTATATAAATATTATGGGAGTGTATTGTTAAAAGAACGTGACGATTGATGTAGGAAATATACTCGTATGTAGGTACCTAACTATTGTTTTATAGTCTTAACTAGCTGTCCCGGCAGACGTTGTTGTCATTGTACTTATCGCCTAGGGGTATGAAAAATAGATAGTAGCTGATTTTCAGACCTACCGAATATGCATATAAAATTTGGAAAAGATCGGTATAGCCGTTTCGGAGGAGTGAGTAAATAACATTGCGACACGATTATTTTATATATATAAGATGTCCTAGCCCTATTGCGGCTATATATATATAGAATAGCCATCTGCGCGGGACTCATTATCGTGCATAAGTGTTGGCGCAGACACAAGTGCATTCTTTATCCCTTCATTCTTCTTTTCAGAAGGGGCTATCCGATACGACAAGAGAAAAATCAGGCACAAGACTGAACGCTTAACGTGCCATCCGGGGTACTATGGTGTAAACATCGCCAACTTCAGACTCCGGACTGATCTTAAAATTTGAAGAAACCTAATAGCACTTTTTCTTCCTTGGCCCGACCCAGGATTTAAACCCGTGACCTCATGTACGTGGCTGAGCATACTTAACACTCGACCATCAGGCGGTCTGTATTTTATAGTAGGTACATTATTATTATACTTATTAATAACTAGGTATACATTTTGTTGTCGTTCATTGAAAGTAAGTTGCTTGTCAATACCAACGACAGGATACAGGAGACAGCTGTAGATAGCGTCAGAGACACTCTTGTCTGATGCTAAAAGGTATTATGTCAACAAAACCCTGCCATAATTTTTGGTGACCCAGGTGGATACGGATATTTGTATCCGTGTAATAGACATTCCAAGGACTGACAATCTTGGCTTTCATTGTGGTCTATGGACTAGATAGAAAAGATGATGATAGTGTTCGAGGTGTGCTATTAAATACCTACAAACTAAAGGACCTGGTTCACGCATTGCTGTAGCTACAAAAATATCATGGTTAAGATTTAAAATTGAACACATATAACATATACATGTTAGTTTATATTTTAAGTTGGACAAAGTTACATCTTTTTATGAAATTTCATTAATATTATTCTAGTAGTTTCGGAGATCAGCCGGATAAACGTCGTAATACAATATTTTTCTATATCAACATAAGTTAACTGTTAAAAAGATAGTTCTCATCTGAGTACTTGGGATTAGTGTAATGATTATCCGAATGTTATGTTCGCGTTGAGATTCACACTTATAATTTGAGGGTTAAATTTTGTACCAAAGGAAAAAACTATGTGTCGTATTTTTCTTTTCATATATTCTTATTTTTTTTGTTTACTATACATTCAGTCTGCATTGGTTAGGAGTGCACGAATAAACCAAGAATATCTCAAACAGTGAATTCCGACTTAAAATTTACGTACACATAAAATTTACTTATATCAAGTTCTCACCCATCGTGCATTCAGCTGCAGAATACCTTCTTTCTCTGGACAAATTGCTGTTGTCAATCTGTCAGAAGCACGATCCTCTTTACGCAACACAAGTGATTCAGTACACGGAGCGCCACCTATTTATCGTAAATCTTTTCAGACTTAAATTGACATGCCCTGAAAGGCCCCTTAATACATTTATTTGTGAGAGAAAACTGCACCGCAACAAGATTTTATATAGAGACGAGTTTAAGCTCGTGCACAGTGATGTAAGTTCGACCGTTGGACTTCAATTCAAATATGCTTATTGTGTTAAAGGGAAGTGGTTGGAAAAGCTTACTACCATTAAGGAGCCACATTTTTAATAGAGTAAACAAATTTCATTTTAAAACATTAAAGATAGGAATCTTTCCATCTGATGTCTCATATGTGTATTATTGATTAAGTAAATCTGCACCGTTATACGAAATCAATAATATTTACGTTACCGCAAGACATAAATACAACTAAGGTTACAACAAATAAAAGATTAAAATATGACATGCATTGATTTATTTCCCTTGTCTTGTCTTCGCTATAACACTATATCAGAGATAGGTTACAATACGTAAGTATTATAAAAGTCGTTTTGAGGTTGCGAAAACTCTTTATACGTGAATGATTCATGGCTGCATCGTGCGGCATTAGCTTGTCATTTCAGCCCCGTAACTGATTCAAGGGAACAGATATAAGGCTAAGTTTACATCCATATTGCGGTTTATTTACTTTGTAAGTATATAGCATACCTATAAGAGATCAAGAAAGGATTCGAGAAAAGGGTGGTACGACCGAACCGCTTTGTTATTATATATAATGTGTTTGGATTATTTACGGCAGCGCACTCACTACTCTGAAGACGGACTGTCGGCAAATGCGGTGGTGTTTGTGGGTATACGCGTATGACGTGTGATTCGGTCGCGAGTATCACACGCCACGACGCCACCGGCGGCCGAACGCCATTCGGAGCCGGTGACAGCATACGTTTCCTCGCGTTTCAAAAAAATCGACCGTAAAATCGAAAATTGAAACGCAAATAAGAACGTCACAACCGACGTAATATTTACGCGTTACGCTAATTATATGGACGCAATATCTGTCGAATATTATTGCTGCCCATTGACAACGTTTATTGCTATTTGTCAATATAACCTTATTGAGATGGGAATTCTCACATGATTTTTTTTTTCATCTTTATTTAATTAATAATATTTACCATGTAAGTATAGCCTATACTTACATGGTAAATATTAAGTCGGCCTTACAGCTATTGAAACAATAATTATAAACTTAACTTCTCATGTGTTGTCGGATGATAAAGTCCGTAGCAAGCATCGATTTACAAAAATATAAGATATAAAATAATAAAAGATGAGCTGTCCTAAGCACTTGTGATTGAACATAAGCATATTTTTTGCAATGTCAACCTTACGCGGGTGTGTTTAAGTTGTTTTTACAAAGTGCAGTACATAATTTGACAGGTGCACATCTTGTATGTGCACGGATTTGAGACGCTCACAGTATATATTGTTATTTTTCTAAATCTATGTAGTAAGTTTCGATCAAATATACTCATTTTGAATTTACTATTTTCAATACCACTCGTAGTCCGTGTACATGGTAGCACAAGAACCATTAAGTCTGCTTTGGTTTCGTTTCAATGTGGAATAATACAATAATATGACTTAATTTTAGTCACAAAATACAAATCAAAGTAGACAAAATTACACGCAGCATATTAATGAAGCATTCTAAACCTGAAATTCATATAAAACGCTACATAATAGCGGACCGCAATGATTATAAAGTATAAAGTGAAACACTAGTGCGATTAGAAGATAGACGATTCTATATAATTATCACGTTCGTAGTTTTAATCTAAAAAGTAAATAACACTTCCAAATAGTAACATGTCCAAAAGAAATTCTCACCTCCACGATGGAGATGAGTTAAGGGCGCAGTAAAAACTCGAAACTAATTACGATTTCATTTACTTTGACGCCGGCGGCTCGCCGGGAATGCGCCCGTGGAAGTAGGTCACCGGACACTCGTGTATACGCTGATGGCTGATGTGCTCGCAAGGACTATTTTACCAAACGTATGTTTATTATTTTCTTTATTACCGACGAAAGATAGAGACCGCCTTAAGCTCACTGGTAAATAAAGATAAATATATATGGACGTCATCGTTGGTATTGTTAATCTTTTCCTGCGTAACATTTAAAGCAGGGTTTCTTTAATTTAGTGAAACTTTCAAGTTCAACCAAGTTCAAGGACAACTTTGAAACTTAAAAATAGACTCTAGTTCAAGAATTGTAAGGAGACGTTGCATATCAGGTGCGTAAATCAATTCCATCTGCCAAACCCTGATACACATGCTACAGTCCTAGATCCGTGGACTCCACTTCCATAAACCCTGTTATTATAAGTGAAATTTGTCTCACATAACAGTGGTACACCGGTTTGTGAGTAGGATGTAGTGCCATGTACCATGCATGTACCATGCATGGCACTACCGCTTACACAATACAGATGGGAGAGATGCATCCCGATATGAGAATATTTATAATAGCTAATTTAACTATTATTATCAATACCACAGAGACCGTGGGGACCCCCATCACCCAACTCTGACGTCAAGGGCAGCACGTTAGCTAAAGTGGCCCCGACGCTGACGTGAATGAGTGGCTCTTGGAGAGCATCATTACTGGTCTACTGCTACGTATACTAATGTTATAAGGCTAAAGAGTTTGTTTGGTTAGTTGAATCTCAGCAACTAGGCATTGGGTCGATTTGCAAAATTCTATCGGTTTTATACCCGATTATATTACCGAGGAAACTTATAGGATTCTTCTTCTTACATATTTGGTACGAGATTGAATCGTTTTGTTTAATTACAAATACAACTTTACAGTTGATTAAATTAAAAGCGAAAAGTTTTAAATTTAGAATATAACATCATCTGTGTTTGCCAACATTTCATATTCACGAATTGTTCGACAAATCCAGGAAGGTTGTTAGTAGAAGGATTTGGTTCCTAAAGACTTATACCCACAGGACACATCTGAGGACGTGAATGATGCTTCTTTTATAGTCGTACTACACATAATTGTTATGCATGACTATTGCAGTACTTTCGACAAACGCCGTACTGTGTATAGCTAGTATCTCGCCGATAGTGTAGGTCTATACCATGCAGCTATGCAGCATTATAAAAACATTACTACTATGTAACAGAAAAGATTTTTCTCCGATGGTTGGCTTGGCTAGCTTGATGACTCTGCAACCGAAACAAAACCAAAAGTCTAGTGGACGCCTGCTCCTGCGTGATGAATGCCCTCTGGCAGTGCAAAGTGTAATGGATTAGCTATTTATCAGCAGGTCCTGTTGGATGTAGTGGCGTTTAACCTGAACCAGGGCGACACATATACAGGTGACATTTTCTCACCTTTCAAGTGGTTAGTGGATTTCTAGTATCCATAGCGAGGATGAAGTGAAGAAGGACAAGCGCGTTTATAGCCTATGATTATGACAATTTTATAGGAGGTGGTCACCAAACAGCTTCTACTACATCTAAGCCCCGTGATTCTATAAAAAAAATATTCGTTTCCCTGTTATAACAACATTAGGTCACCGTCACCGCATACGAAATTAACGTTCAAATTAATTGGCCAATTTCTCCGCAAACGCTTTTTGGTCTGGTTAGGAATTGCAAATTCAAATAGATTTGGGCTCGTGTATTTCGATTTTCGTAATTCATATGTTTTCCTGCCATTTAAATTTTCTTTACCTTTATTCTGCTGGGCAAGACAGATTAATTTTATGTATACTGTACTGCTACTGTAAAAGAAAGCATTGCACAGTTTAGGTCGTTGACAATGGAGAAGTGAACGTGGAAGCGGTAGATCCGCTTCCAAAATTCCCAAACCACTTAACACACACCATCAAAGATTTTAATTCATTTAACAACAAATCGGATATGTGAAGAAGTTCGCGAAGTGATCACGATGAATTAAATAAAGCAACTACCGACACGATCGGTCCTCGCGTGTAAAAGGGTGTGTGAAAAGAACGCAACTACCGACACGATCGGTCCTC
>JAFELO010000270.1:1387290-1404804 GCA_017140195.1 Eumaeus atala | reverse complement strand
TGCGTGTAAAAGGGTGTGTGAAAAGAACGCAACTACCGACACGATCGGTCCTTGCGTGTAAAAGGGTGTGTGAAAAGTGGATCGCGTACGACACTTTGAAACGCTCATTACAATGATCAAACCGTCAAAATCCTGTCAAGCGAAAGTTTTACACTACAACTTTCTAAGGTCTGATCAGACAATTATTATTTGTGTCACTATGGTCGCTTGGAAATCATGTAGTTGCTGTAAAACAGCCGAGCTTGGGCAATCGCTCCAGCTCACTGCTGTTTCACGACATCACTAGACCCCATACTTCAAGGAAGACTATTGCTGAATCGGAGGTACTGTTGAAATGTCTTTAACACCCACCATTCTGCCCTGATCTTGATCCAACAGATTACCATTTTTTCAGCATTTGGACAATTTGTTACTAGAGATAAAAGACAACTGATTAATGTTGTTGTTTGATATTACTGCTGATGATTAGCGCCGCGATGTCAACCGCTTCAAAATTAACCGAAGAGAACCAGTAATTTTGTCATGAATGGGGCTTTTTATTTTACTTCAGATTAAAACCTATATCTTTAACAAGTTTCATCCAAATCCGCGTAGCAGGTTTGCGTGAAACAATAATAATATTGTCCTAGTCGAATTTTGGCCACGGCCGCCATCTCTATAGAGACTAGACAACTGCGCCGGACATATTAAAGTGTACAAGTGTAAGGCACAAGTACACTCCCTGTTCTGATGGGATGTTATTCCGATACGACCGGAAAGAAATCAGGCACGGAAGAACCAGTTTAACGTGATCTTCGAGGCTCGGGTGTAACACCACCAACTTCCTGACTTCGGACTATTATAAAAAAGTGAATGAATAAATATATATATATATCTATATATATATATATATATATATATATATATATTTCTATCTTTTTTAACGATCCGTTTTTAGCCACAGCTGTTGGCTGGCGCTTATTCCGCATTTAATAAGCAACCGTTTTCATTGACCTCATACTCGTACGAGTATATCGAGGCTGACTAGAAATGGGTTAAAGTTGTAAGTCTTATTTTTTTCTTGTACTGCGAAATAAAACTCATTTGAAATGTCCATACTATTTTTAAAACTTACATCTGGGAGGGAAATTGGAAAAATCTCCTATGCCTCCTATTTCCAAGATAGTTTCAGAATTTTGTTCCTGCACTCTGTGATGATTTTGTCACACGGCCTTAAAAGTAGCTGCCACCGTCGAATCTACACTGGAACAGGTGTCATGGGCCAAGCTGGATTAAAAACGGCACATTTTGAAATGAGCATGTTGTAGATCCGAAGTGTATTATGAAGTGGTAGAAGATCTGGAGCGGTCAAACGGAGAACTGGCAGTCTGTAGAGATGAAGGAAATGGTTCTTTGATATTGCAATATAAAACTAGTGAAGGTAGTAAGAGGTAGTCTCATGCTGCACTGCGGCAGAATTGGGCAGGCACGGCCAGGGAGGTACCTCTCACTCCTTACCGCCTTAAAATGACGTCTAGGATGCCGGGTTTCATGCGGTTTGTGAGTAGCCGGTGGCTCATTAGGAGGGGAGCTGAAAAGGAGGGCAACGCATCGGCATAATAATTATGCTGATGTTCATGGGCATCGTTAGTCGCAGAAGGGTTCCGATTTCTTGTTTGTGCACTGTGAAAAAGTTTAAAAATCACGATAACAAAATAAAAGACTTAATTTTCCCTAAAAGGTAAAAAATACTTAAAAAATGTATACTTTATCATACTAGTCAAGTATTTTGGTTGATACTCGTGTAAAAATTCCATCTGCGGGACCCTGATATATATGCTACGGACCAGGTTCCGTGGTACCTCAAGAAACGCTGTATATTTATAACCAGGAAACGCATTTTTTACAGCATATAGGGTTAAAAAAGCAGTCGGGGGCTTTTGCTGACTACCGAGACCTGTAAACATTCTCTCAAGCAAAGGCAATATATATTTTAGTCCACCGCCGTTATGGGGCATTGGAAACCCACGAATGCATGAAACGTGAGAGCATAGCTGTCACCGGTTTATACGTGTTGTTCTGGCTCTGGCTGCAACCGACGGTTTTTACTCAATAAAAAAATCACCTTTATGTGTCCACGAGTGGAGGCCGCGTTTAGGAAAACGAAGTGTTGGTCGTCCGTTCACCAGGTGGGTGAACGATCTCCGTGCAGTAGCCGGTCCGGGATGGATGCGAGTAGCAGGAGATAGGCCGTCTTGGTGTTTATTGAAAACCTATGTCCATCAGTGGACCGATAAGGGCTGATGATGACAATGATGTGTCCACAGCGGACCGCCTCTTTCGACGAATGACAGTTATCTGGCAGTCAGGCTTGGTCTTCCCCGTGCCTGGCGTGTATGTTTTGTTAACCATTCATTTAATAAAAAAAATATTTTACCCAAGTACACTAAGAGTCGTATCGTCATAGCAGTAGCGGACAACAACCCTCACTTCGATCGCGTGGACATCACGAACCACTTCTAGTAATAACATTACATATAACCAATCGAAGACCTATTTACGATTTCCTATGGGAATTTACTATCGGAATTAAAACCCATCCCATGGCATTTTCAGTAAAAAATATTTTCCGATGTTGGAAAATAAATGTAAGGAAATTAAAAAAAAAATAAAAAAATGGAAAATATTGAAAGCATGTCTTTTGAGAAGTTGTTTTAAATATGTAAGGATGATAGAGAACTAGGTGTTTCCCTGTCCAACAGAACTCGTTACGAAGTCATAAGGCAGAGAACTAAAGTATCCGATATCACGCGACAAATAAGCTCGCTGACGTGGCAACGGGCTGGTCACACATCAGAAGGACAGATGGCAGATGGCAGATGGCAGATGGCAGATGGGCCACAGGTTCCGGAGTCGAGGCCGCGTTTTGGAAAACGAAGTGTTGATCGACCGTTCACCAGGTGGGAATAGGACCACCGTGCAGTAGCGGGTCCGGTCGACTTGGCGTTCATTGAAAGAGGATATGTATGTCCGACCGTTGAGAGCTAATGAATAGAGAATTTGCGTGACGTTTCGGGGAAATTATTTAGAGAGAGCTATTTTCAATGGTGATCGGAACGGAAGAATGATATTGACCATCAAATGATAAAAACTAATATATATAAGCAACAGATAGAAATAATAACATTTCTTTGCAGACTAAGTACAAACGATGAATTATTATTATTGTTGTGGAATACATGGCCAGTGAGCCACTCAGCTATACAGAACCAATCGGCTTGTGAATCCTTGTTCCATACATTCTGATTGTATCATCGGTTGTTAGTGTATACCCTCACTCCGATCGAGAACAACAGAAAATGGAATCTGGGTTTACGGAAAATACTCATTGTCGCAAAGGTTTTAGAAACGGCAGTGTTAATCTTGTTTTTATGTACTCGACAGCATAAAAATAGTTCTTTTACATAGTTTTATCACATGATAGGCGTCTCATTCGCAGTCCGAGCGTTGAGGACGAGTCTCGTCTCATTATAGTCATTAGTGAAGAGTTTAAGTTCAAGGATTTTGAAGTGTTTGTTTTCCCCCAGGTACTTGTCACTTCACATAATTGTAGAATACATTTCTTTTGAAGCTTGGCCAACGATAATTAAACATTATTATTTTTAAAACTGAATAACAAACGGAAAGCATGTTACGAATATTATTTCTAATTTCGTGAATGTTTTTTTTTGTGTTTGGAATTTTTATGTTCTAATTTCGTTGATATCCATTCATTACAGCTCTTATTTTCTTTAAAAAAAATGCTTACCTTCTCATAAGGGCCCGTACATTGTCACAACGGGCAAGCGATCTAACGAAGCCTTCACCTACATTTGTATATTTTCAAAGCCATAATTGTATTATAGTAACAGTAATAATATATATGATTAATAACGATAACTGAGATGGTACACTGCAGTCTGCAGGTGAGGCCGCAAGCTGTAAGCACGTGGGCGCGCCGCCCAACCGAGTTTCAGTAACAGATCGGCTACGACGCCGCTCGCACGAACCTGACCGCCGCACAAGGTATTACCAACGCTTCGTTACCAAAGCTTCGTAACCAACGCATTAATAAACGCTTCAACGCATCACGTTTTTCATTAACTATTCAACAATGGCCTTGACTAACTACATAAATCGCAAAATAATCACTAAGCCGGACGCTGCGTAACTCAGAACGCATGCATAGAATTAGCTTTTAAACATTATTCATGATTATTAATAGAGGTCAGATGCTGTTAGCTAAGAAGCATGCCTGTTAATTACAAGGGAAATTAGTCTTAAAATATGCACATAGCGAATGCGATGTGCTTTAAAAATAGGGAAGCGTTATTCTTGTACGCTGTCTGGATTACATGACAGAAATATTTTCAACCTTGATGACGTTTTCGTTAGCCTTGTTTTCACTAAACTTAGAGCAGATTATAAAATTGTTTTCATCGCTTGGTTCATATGTAACTTATAAAATATGATATAGAACATAATGTCGTACAATAATCATAGCTATTTATTTATGTCTATCTATTCATGTGTATATATTTTACACTCTTTTACTCGTATATTATAATTGAAATATTTGTAATAACTTCAATCTTATTTAAAAAATAATATTCTAAGATCATAATCACTAAAACCAATTCAATTACATTACCTATACACAAACGTCAGCAACACAACAAAGAAAATGTTTTTTATTAATAAAGTAAGAATTTGTGATACAGTACGCTTCTTGGCATCTTTAAATAACGTATATTTTGTACGGCAACCAAATCTTTTTTAAGACTCATCCCACGCACAAGCAGACACTAGTCAAATAATCTGGAATCTTAGTAAATTTTATCACTTCGCCCAGGAAAATTTTCTACACTTCGCTATGTTGTTGTATAGATAATTGAATCTGTAGAGTTATTGTTATATTAATGAAATTATTATTAACTTATAGGTATGTGTATATCACAATGACACGTTTATCAATATCGTTATTTGATATAATTGAGCTGGGGACGAAAATTGTTTTTAGCCACTTCAAAAGTTGCGTTCCGGTCGTGTTGGTCGGTTGAATTTTAGCCTCGATTGCACGAATGGAAAAGAGTCCATGAGCGCGATCCAATCATCTGCTCCGTGCAAACAAATTTTCAATGTGTGATTGAGCCGGTGGCCCATTGGGGGGGGGGAGAAAGGAGGTCAACGCATCAGTATAGTAATTATATAGTATTTATGTAGATGTTCATGGGCGTCTGTAGTCGTAGAAAAGGCTCCAATTTCTCATTTTCCCCTTATTCTATAAAAAAACGCGTGCGTATTAGTACCGAATTAGTACCTCTCTTTCAATAATGATATCCTTTCTTTCAAAAATGATACCGCCGCAAAGCAATTCTCGTGATTTGAGAATTCGATGGCCCATTGGAGGGCAGGAGGGTAGAAAAAGTAATTCGACATAATAATCGATGACGAGCTTAACGTGAATTTTGACAGACTTAAATCCCACGAATGCTTGGTACTTTATGCAAAGGTAAACGTTTTAGCTGATTTGTTATTCTGGCTTCCATTTCATACCTTGGATGATAATACATTCAAAGTAAACCTTTAGTTCAGAGGTGTAGAAAGATTTGTGGTTTTAGGGTCAAAAGTATTCAATGTCAAAATGTCCAAGTTTTGTATTAATAAAAAAACGTCATTAGAAAGAAGAGCGTACTCTCTAGTGTACTCTATTTAGCAGTTTTCTACTCAATCGTAATCTCCGTTACTGAAGGTCGTGCCCATCCTCATAAGCATTCACGGTGACATGATATAAGACGAGCAGCCATTCAGCTGTATCTTCTCGTCTCTGGTCTGTAAGCAAGTTTTGTTTTATAACAAAGATATAAAAATTATAAATAGCAGACTTTTATAAGAATGAAAAACGGTGTTACAAGGAAGAAAGAAAAAGATTTAGGATATTGTAACTGGTTGAGCGATTTTTCTAGGAAAGACTGACCCTCGAATGGTCGTGCCAAGTGGGCCTACATCATGTTGGGTATCAGTTGTCTGCCCTATCGAACATAGCAGAGGCTAAACGAACAAACAAACTTACGCACCCTCCAGTCAACTGTGCTCACCTAGTACTCCTTCAAATCTCACTTCTCACAATTAAATATCAAAACATTTGTTCTCTAAGTTCAAATTGGTCGTTAGTGAATTTCCAAGACCCGTCCGTGCCAGTAATGTTCTAGTGACGCTGCCTTCATTGTTTTATAAAAGGTTTAAGGAAATAAGTAAATTTAGGATAAATTTACCTAACGATCAGACTATCGATGGTTTATCTACCTTTTGTACAACATGTCGCATTTACATAAATATATTTATTATTTACCTATTTTATAGCTTTTTAATAGGAAATTGGTGTTATCAATTTCTACTTTGTTTGTATAATTTATATGTGGAGAGAACAAAGTAAAATAATGTCATACCATTTTAGTAAGAGGTGCCTTGCTGAATTGCAGCAGAATTGCGCCAGCACCACCGGGAAGGTATCTCTTGCTCACAAGGTACCGCCGTAAAAAAGCATCTTGGGTGTCACGTTTCATGCGGTTAGTGAGTAACCGGCGGCGCAGTGTAGGGGGAAAGAAAAAGAGGACAACGCATCCGCATTGTAATTCTGTGGATGTTTATGAGCGTCGGTAGTCATGAATAACTTCCGGCTGATAGTTCGTCCCCTTACATTCAACAGTAGATTAGAGATCATACAGAGAGTTCGAATTTATGTAAAAATGACCTGATGTAATCCAGACCTATTCACTTCCAACATTTCTTTTTTTATATAGGAGGGCTAACGGGAAATCTGAGCCCTTTTACGACTACCGACGCCCATGAACAACCACATACTTACTATGCTTCACTTGCCCCCCCCCCCAATGGGCCACCGTCTACTCACAAACCGCACGAGACACAACAACGAAGATGTCACTTTACGGTATTATGTGAGCGAGAGGTACCTCCCCGGTCGTGCCGGCCCAATCCCGTTGCATAGGAGGATGTAGTGTCATGCACTACGCATGGCACTACTTCCCCCTATGCAGCATGGCACTACCTTTTCCTTCAGTATACAGGATGCTCGAAACAGTATTTGGTACATTAACAAAGCTCTAATAGTGCCTACACTTAAGTGCCCTTGAAACTATAATAACAATATAATGTATTAATTAATAGATTGAGAAACTAAATTTATAGCGAAGTTAATGATTTCAAATTAAATTATTTATCGCTATCTATCAGATAATGATTATTTGAAAATACTGCCCGAGGCCCACGGTCGCGCACACTCGCGTAAAATACATTTCAAGAGAACCATTATTTTCTGTTGGAGACGAAAAATTTCCAAATGATTATCCATACCTATGACAAATTTGATCTAAATTCAATATTTTCCATTCAGTAGCTTTCGTGTGAAAGAATAATAAACACACATACAAGTTTTTGCTTTTAAACTAATAATATAAAGCAGAAGAGTTAGTTTGTACGCACTTATCTCAGGAAATACTGGCCGAATTGAAAAAATATTTTTGTCTTGAATAGCCCATTTATCGAGGAAGGCTATAGACTACATCCCATGACGCTACGACTAATAGGACCGGAGTTAAGCGGGCGAAACCACGAGTTGATGCTAGTTTATAATATTAGTAGGATTAATACAATAATAATATACGGGTCTGCTCACTTGTCTTCTATAAAATAAAAATTTGTTTGTTACAAAAAGATTCAGGAATTTCCAGTTAGCACGCAAACATTTTGCACGGAACATTAACATTCTCACGGATTTGCAAAAAAGGTAAAGGACGGCTCAAATGTTTTTCTTTTGACAAATGAATATCTTTGCGTTTGTGCGGGGTCACCCTTTTAGATTACTGAGCTCGGATGGAGGTAGAAACATCGAATATGCCCTAAATTAATGAGAGGACCCACCAATGAAACTTTTCATATGTATACGTGACTTGCTAACATTTGTATGAGTGAGCGATTATGCTATTAATCAGAGGGTGAAAGTTTTATTTTATGTAGATGTTCGTCCACAATTTTATACTGTGAAACTTCACAAACATTTTTTTTTGTTAGCGACATTTTTTATTGTTGCAAACGAAAACTTACGTCTCCCGGTAGAATATCGAGGGCATATAACAGCACTATAATCACTCTTGTTGTAATAATATGACTGTTTTAGTCGATATATGACTACGTACGTTCCTCCGTGAGGTCGCGGTTTCGAGTCTCGAACTAGACCAAAATATTGGAATTTTTCAAATTCACAATTCAAAGTCGAAAAGTTGAGGGTCTCACATCGGTGAGACCCTCAACTTTTCGACTTTGGATTGTGAATATGAAAAATTACCGTACGTAGCGTATACCCCGTACCGAAGTACGGGGTACACGTTAAGCCGTCGATCCTGTGCCTGTTTTGTCAACATTCTGGTCATATTCATCGGAATAGGTAAATAACATATAGAGAGATCTCATTTTGGCACTAAAGGTCCCACACCGATGATTAGTCTCTAAAGAGATGGATGTTTTTTCAGATCCTAATGAGTACATTTTAAATGGAACATGTATCAGTGTTTTATAAGCAGGTTTAAAGCAAAATTAAAGTAAAACTTTTATTAACTATAATTGAATAGAATTTTTCAAGTGACACATAGAGAGACGGACATAAATACTGAAATATTCATTTTGGATTTTATTTGCGCGAAAGGGTCATTCATCATTATTAATGAAAGTTTTTGCTTAAAAAAGTATTTTTACAGTACAGACAAGACCTGTTAAAATTGGATTATGGATACAATTTGCCATCAGCAACCATCACCATTTATTTACCTAATATACGGTTAACTTTATAAAGTAGCTTGAGCGCAGCTGAAAAGAGTTTCCTTTTTGACGTTCACTTCCCAAAGTCAACAAACGCTTACTCTCCTGTGTTGCGATCATAGTATGAATTACGGTAAACCACTTTAGTTTAGTGCTTTTTCAGGCATTATTTAATAAGATATATTTTTAAGACATCGTCGGTGCAGGTGAACTCTCCAGTGGAAGCTGGTGCTACTGACGCCCATAGACAACTGGTAGTTTTATCCAACGCACGAAAAAAGCAAATAGTAAAAGTTAACTTACTTCTGAGCTCCGTAGATCATTGTAACATGACAATACATAAACTTCTGTTATTACTACACTATTAGAATTAGATAGTAGGTACAATAAAACGTGATAAAATGTATTAGATATATACATATAAAAGTGAAATACCACTCACTGATTACTCAAGAAAACTCAGAAACTATGACACATACAAACTTAAATTTGATAGGTTTTTTTAGAATGTTGCTAAGAACGAGGTACGTAACTCAACCCATAAGGGTGCGTTTTTGGGTGTGGCGTACGAAGCTGAAATCACTTGCGGCTGCTAGTATTAGATATTCACATTTTTTATATTTATTGAAATTAGTACTTGATTGTAATTAATTGTAACATACATTAAATTTAAATCAAATAATAACAAATATTATTACTTCAATTTCAATATCTTCATATATTCCATTATATAGATACAAAAAAGGTTTGTTAAAAGTATCTGCGCTGCGATAAAATAACGCATATATTATTTCTGTGAAGTATCCAATTTTATACTCTGTTTTCAAATTTTATGCCCCAAGAGATAATTTTATTAGCGGCTCGGGGAATCCGCTTGGAGGCAGGAGATGCGGTGGTGCGGAGTTGCTTGTCGTCTTGTTGCCTTTTTTATTAACCCTGGCACTAACATCGACGGATTTAATATTTTCTGTGGGTTATGCGCACGTGGAAATTAGTTTTTTTAACTACATATAAGGTGACAAACAAACAGTTGAGCGTTTTTAAGTTCGATGCTCATTAACAGATTCGTTTCCTCTCTTTAGATTAAGAACGGTAGGTTATAAGTAATAGCGAGATATATTTCCGGTGGTTATAGACTTGAAACCTCTTATTTCAATGTTTTCCAATCCTCGATTCAAATCGGAAACCCGAAAGAAATGGCAAATAATATTTCTAATTTTCTGACTCCGGACTGCCATTTATAAATTTTCTACAACAGCACTGGGACATGGGACAAAAGAGCTTAATAACTGTAGGACTTTATGATCTCCAGATATACAATCAGGCCACAGAGATATTATCGAGGCGCATAAAATTAAAAGACATATGTATATAGGTACAGGTATTCTCATCAACATAATTTATATGTCTACTAATAATATGAAGCTGAAGAGTTTGTTTGTTTGTTCTTTGAAAGTCCTAATCTCTGGAATTAACGGCCACGAATATACAATGACGACCCGACTTACAAGACCGGACCTATGCAGAGGAAACCGCGGGGTAAAAGCTAGTTTGTAATAAGGACGCTCAGGGCACACTCCCCAAATAAAGAGAGTCATGTACTACCAAGGTCAAAAGAATATACTACTCTTAGTTATAAAATATGTTTTTATTACAATAAAAGTAATTTTACGCATGTTATCGCGGTTTATCTAATTATTTAACTAGCGCAACGTTTCAGAAGCTTTACAGCAACCGTGGTCACATTAAAAAAGTAGTTTTATTGTAATGAGTAACATTCGAGTAAACTTAATACATCAATATGTTGTTATTACTAAGCCACTTAATGTATTTGTATGTGGTGTGAAACGTACACATTTTCATTTAATTACGTAGAGTGCCAAATAATAATGTGGATGAATTATTATCTGTGTGTGATGAAACTTATAAAATAGTCAGTAAAAATAATATTCTCATTCAATGTTGCATCTTTTTCAGCGCAACGAACGACCTCAAGATGGCTACTGGCCCGAAAATAGTACATAAGCAGTTCAACTCACCCATGGGACTGTACTCCCAGCAGAATATCCAGGAGACCCTGAACAAACATATGAAGAACCTCGACAACGGCACCACGGGGTATGTATATCTTTTGTTTCTTTATTCTTCTTTCTGCCTATTTGAGTGTCCACTCATCATATGCTGTATGCGACTGTTGACATCATGAACTAGGTCTAAAAGAACCTCTTTCAAGTCGTTTGATATCATACAATATAAAGCAAACAGATGACCTAGTGGGACAATGATAAACTGTCTTGTGGTCGATAAAAATTTCATGAGAAGAAAAATATGAAGAGTAGTAATTGTTTCCAACCCAATCAAAACGGAGATAAGATAGCATTGACTTACGCATTCATAAAATAGATAGCAGCCAGGCGACCCTTGACCTTTCCAAATGTTACAATAGATTGATATTAATCAACATTCATAAACTTTTTTCGAAACGTATTGATTGCTAAGGTTGAAGACATCATAATACTATGTCCTCCAATTACCACTAAAATATTTCTTAATTAAAATAGGCTTTTGATCATAGCTTCAAATTTGAAATTCTATTTCTTGAGTAACAAATATCTTGTGTTTCTTTGTTGTAAAGGTAACATTTGTCAAAAGTTCAAGACAGTACAATGTCTTTAATATAATTAGCATCAATGGAAACTCTCGGCGCCCTTCGCATATTTAATTGCAAATACTTAAAATATTTAATGATACAGTGACATATTCCCAAGAGATTCAGCAGTCTTAGATGATTGCACAGAAGCTGATGGTAATAATAATAATAATGTCCTCTTAAACTTGACTTATGGCGCCTATGGGTGGGCGCAGTGGGCATCGTCCGGCTGATGGTGAAACGTTGTCGCTTACCGCGATTTCTATACATCAAATACTATCGGCAGTCCTGGTAAGGCTGACTAATTCAAATATAATTTTAAAAATACTATGCAATATAATGCAGATAAATTTAGTTAGCCTAATTATTCTTATATTTAAGGTTAAGATTGCTTGTTTCTCTGTTCAGTATTTAGGTGAATACTATAAGTACACAATCAAAGAGAACCTGTTATAATCTTCACGCTATAGTAAACATCTCTTCACATTCAAAGTGTATATCTGCAATCGATATATATTTCGATCGCGCTCTATCTCCGCTACGTTTCGAATGCAGATATACGGCGGGCCATACGGGCAACGTGATGTAAAAGATATATAGTCAAGATACAGACGATATCTGCTTTGTCCGAATTATGTGACGCAAAGATAGGAAAACATTTAGAATAACATTAACATGTTAAATTTTGTTTATATTCATCTTTTACCCGGTGAACAATTTTTTTAAATTTGAAACTGCCATAGACAATTACAAAGTATGTTGTATCAGTTATATAAGTACTTACTATCTATTGGTGAATATATCTAGGTGTGTAACGTAATGTGCGACAAGAATCCACCATAAAGTAAGTTTTAATCTTTGATACAGACAGTAAAGGAGGGCAAACGAGCAGTCAGATCAAATCTACGACCACCAACGCTCGTCGGCATACCCATAATAAATTGTTATGTAGATGCGCCTAGCTCCTTTCCTTCTCTCCTACAGTGGGCCAACTAAACTCAAACAAATCGAAAATCTAGCACAGATTGATATTAGCATATTGACCAAATACAAACGTGAAAGGAACAGTAGAGATTACATAGTCCTTACTAAAACGATAATAACATAATTTCAAATTAAATATACCCTTGAAAGAACAATTTGATTGACTCGATAGGAGCTTCTAAATCGGAACCATTTGGTAACAATTTTAGTATCTTAAAAAAAAATACCGATTAAAAATATTTTCACTAAGTGATCGCACTGATATTGCACAACACTGAGGTACGAAATTAACTTTAGTTATTTCGATATCGGATTACAGTTTTTTTTCTTTTGTTTAGAGTGGACAAACTACTGTTTGTGTAATTATGTGTATGTTATGCCTAACAACAAAAAATTTTGTGATCCTAAGTTAATTGAAATGTTAAAGTGTCCTTAAAATTATGTAAAGTTTTTTCGTCATAACAAGGTCCGTTCCGTCCGTGAATTTACATACGTGCGAATAAATGTTCTTGATATATTAAGGTATGTTTTATAAGCTCCAGTGCCATGCTGCATTGCAGCTGGATGTGTCCGGCACCGAGGAGGTATGTCTAACAAGCATTTAAGTAAGTGATATTTATGTTGTCGCGCTTCATGATTGTGAATATCCGGAGGCCCATTGTAAGGGAGGCGGGAACGATAACAACACATCTGCCGTTAATCATCAAGAGGTCTACTCGTTTGCCCCCTAAGACTATAAAAATCTAAGACAATAACAGAATATTGGAATTTTAAGACATTTCAAAACATACGAACACATGGTACTATGTGCATGTTTGTTAGAGTTTTAAACAATTGTCCAGCACTGACATCGTGTTACATGTTTTGCTGCAGTTTATTGAACCTTGTTATATACGAATGCTATTGCAATTACCTCCTGACTTAATCCGCTTTTATCTACTTTTAACTGCACCTTTAAGATCGTTGTAATGAATAGTTGAGTGTTGAATTAATCCTATTTTATGTCGATAGTACAGCTCCCCAGATGTATTTCCTGATATTAAAATGCATAAAACAATAAACTACCACCAAAACGTAAATAAAACGTGTAAGTAATGTTATTCGCTGTAAAAATATAATTATGAACTGGTTTCAAGTCTAGAATGTACATTATAATGCAGAGGCGCTAATTACGTGAGGATTTTTTAGAGCTGAGCATGTACCCTTTGTCTTGAATGCGTTACAACTACAAAAGTGGAGCGCACACTCAACACAAAGACTTAGAACATAGAGAACAGTAATTATAAAGTGTATTGCATCATAAAACAATAACAACGAGACATGAAGGCTCACGCTAGCTCCCCTACGGGACAGAGAGAAGGGAGTGTCACATAGCCTTACATACCTGCATTGCCATCCTTAATGTTAATATCATAATAGTCTTTCGATTTAAAATTTAAAGAATTTAGGCTTTGACAGGCTCTTGTCTAAGTCCCTGTTAGCCTATTAACAACTGAACTGGCAAATAAATTGCAAAGAAGTATAGAGGAATGGGCCATATATAATACAGCCAATAAAGGGCAGTGCCATGCAAACCGACCGGCACGGCCGAGGAGGTGTCTCTCAAAATGACAGCCGCTGACTGTACTTTATGCTACAAGAATAACCTCCTTATACTGCAAGAAACATTGTTATACCGGATTTTATACATATTGTACCGGATTGTACACCATCTTGTCCATTTCCATCAGGAAATTAGGATTTATACATGATATAAATTCACTTAACATTTTTAAGCGCATATATCAGACCAAATGATTATCAATGTAAATTTGGTTAAGTTGGCTTATCATGTCTAGTAATATTTAATTTAATATTTATGGTGACTTATTTGTAAAAATTATAAGCACTGTCATTGTTTTGCGCACACTTATGCACATCTTCACGTCAGCGCCATTGTGGGCAGGCAGAGAGGGCCGAGCGCCACGTTATACTTTTTTTTAGAGATAATTATTATTGCATTCCTAATTTTAATATTTTTGATTTTATAGTGCTGTCTATGTCTATAAAGACGAATACCATTATTCGGTTGATCTACCAAGCAATGCTTAAAATCATTCTCAATCATCAAGCAGCACAAAACATAACGGCATAGCCATCCATCACTTTAGCATTTGTGTGTTGTTCGTGGTTGTGCTGGCTAGACTTATCTGCAAGCTACCTCTAACAGAGAGTGATAATGTCTTTCTATTTGATATCAGTAACTTGAGCAAAATAAAATAGTGTGCGACGTGGGACGTAAGCAGGTAGTTTTATTACGATACAGTAAGGCTTCACGACGGTGCATTTTCAACGTACTCATGTCATGTGTTGAACATGCACCGTCGTGGAGCCGCCGCAGTCCTGGAGCGGCGCGCTCGTGTGGGACACTGCGTGTCATGTTTACAACTTTACTATAAAAATATATTTACAGTCTTACACTACCTACCCCCTGCGGTTTCACTATTGTATCTTCACCATTTTCTTCCTACATTTTACACATTGTAAAATGAGATCAATATGAAAATAAAAAAAACTTATTTTGCTGAAAACAAAAAAATTAAACAATCGACCACATCGCCTTTTTTCAAACGAACACAACGAACAAACGGGGCAAACGAGCAGGTGAATAGTGACTACCGCCGTCCGTAGACATTTGCAACACTAGGCGACTAGCAGACGCGTCGCCGGCCTTTAAGGTATAGGTATCCCCTTGTAGACCTCTAAGTCGTATCGAATCGGAAATACCGAGGGAGGAAGCTGGTTCGACAGTCCAGTTGTGCGCGGTAGAAAGTGGTGTTAAAACCGCACTGTTGTGGACTTATGGACGGATTTGACGTGTCTGAAGATGGAATTCGGCTGTTGGTATTAAGCCGAACAATTCCTCGAAACTCTCCCCATAGAAAATACGGTAAAATATAAACAGCGAACCGACATCTGAAACAGCTTAATGAAATATATGATGAGCCGAATTTCCTAGAACTGTATGTTACCAACGATACCTGTGCTTATTGGTAACATATTAATGACCTGTGTCCACATCCGGATAAAATCTCGTGGGTTTTTATTACACTGTGACTACGTTGTGGCTGCTATTCATTGTGTGTTTTTAATGAATAAAATAAATACACTCGTGTTGATGAAACTGCTACGCTTTTACTGAATAGAATAAAAAACCGGCCAAGTGCGTTCAATATTGAGCTCTGCATCATTTCTTAAGCAGTAAACTTTTAAAAAATCCACGTTGTGATTTTATCTTCGGCGAATGACATCATAACTCGGACCATTTATCAGGGAATGCACCGGGAGTGCACTGACATTTGTGTGTCCGGAGCTCAAGCGCGTCTGCATTACGCACGTACCATTATAACATCAAAGTAATGCCAAATAAATCTCCAAACATGATATGATTGCGAATATAGAATGTTCTGCTTGAGAATTTCAATGAATGCGCGTGAAACTTTCGTCTGTATTTGAGACGATTTTTTTATTTAAGTGAGTCACTGTTTGGGATTATCAATCGAAGCAATCAGACACGATGAAACAAAACATGTTCAGTCATGCATTTCATTCAGGTTTAGTTTAGGCATATACCGTATATAGTATTCCCTTCTCGCAGAGCGTTAAACTCGTGGGCAGCTTCGTACATTTTGTAAGTGTTTACTTGGCTTAACGGGGATAGAGGTATATCATGTAGGACTTCAATAATTGTTTATGCGTATTATATAGAAGGTGTGGTAGGCGGCGTTAATAGTTATTTACTTCCTAGTACCACATTGTGACATAATATACCAAAATGCGCCAGTGCATTTCGTAAAATTATATTCAAGGAAATGCCCTAACGCAATTTCAAACGGCGATAAAATGTTTATTTCACTTTTTTATTCGCAACGCCAAATGCTAATTGTTCATATTGATGTAGTATGACTAAAGCTCATCGGTGGCAATACAGCTACACGATGACTAAATCTATAAAATCATATGAATTTCATCAATTTAGTTACAAGAGAGATAGCTCTCATACACTGCAACAAATGACCACAAAAATATTATTGCACAGCTTTTGCTCCCACAACTTTCAGTTCTTCAAAAGCTAACTCAGTTAATAATGTGCAGAATATTCACGTATGTCAATAACTGGCAGTTGCTCTTAAGCGTGGCGCTCTCGGAACTGACATTTATAAGTTGTCATACCTCACAGATGTCAGTTAATTAACGTAAACAAGAGAGGAGCGACCGTCGGCTGCAGTCGTGTGTTGGACCTCGCTGCGCCTGACACTGCGCTTGCGCATAACCTACACAAACATTATTCTTACAAGACTTTACTATTACTATCGGTTGACCAGTTCATATTTTATTGAATACGTGTGTTTAACGTCAAAATGGTCATGCAAAACAATGGGTAAGTAACTATAATAAAAATAAATTTTATTGTAGAGTTAATTTTAAATTTATGATATAAGTAATTTTAGTTCAGTGAAAAATTTCGCTCTAGATAGTTATAAAAAATATAATTTTAAATACCGAAGAAATCACGATAATTTATCACACTCAATTCAAATAACTTAAAGCAATTTTAAAAACTCTTATGTATATAAGCACAGCATGTGTTTTAAGTGCCTAAAAATTTCCAGTTGGACTAAATGATTAAATGCGTTAGTTAATGATAGTAAAATGAATATTTATATTCAAATACTAGACCCCATTCAAACCTAACAACACATACAGCGGTTTCTCGTAAGCTTTCTATTCTATTTCCAGCATTAGTTTACTCCGATGAGTAAAATGTGAATAGTTAAATAATAATTTTCCCGTCTTATTCATAAGCACGAACCTAGTTATAACTTTGTTCAAAGGAAAATATAGTTGTTGTGTGGCGTAACAACGCGAGGACTTATTATAAAATTGTCGTGTCACAGTGTTAGTTATCTTACACATCCGAAACGGCTTTACCAATTTTTACCAAATTTTATATGCATATTTAGTAGTCTGAGAGTCGGCTAGTAACT
>JAFELO010000270.1:1362777-1387244 GCA_017140195.1 Eumaeus atala | reverse complement strand
AATATAGTTGTTGTGTGGCGTAACAACGCGAGGACTTGTTGTAAATATAGTTGTTGTGTGGCGTAACAACGCGAGGACTTGATGTAAAGTTGTCGTGTCACAGTGTTAGTTGTCTTACACATCCGAAACGGCTTTACCAATTTTTACCAAATTTTATATGCATATTTAGTAGTCTGAGAGTCGGCTAGTAACTATGTTTCATACCTCTAATTGATAAGAATTTTTCACTGAAACCGGAGAAACATCGTATGCCAGGTCAGCTTTTTCACTGAAACCGGAGAAACATCGTATGCCAGGTCAGCTAGTTACTTATAAAATATACACCAGTCCTGAGGGCACAAAGATCTCGAAATTTATGATACGCCTTCCGTGATAGGGCTGCTTTACAAAATGGCCACCGAGGCTTCCGTCAGGTTATATCACACCTACTTCAAAATATTTTACCACGTGTGCCAATAATTTTTTTTTAGCTTAAGGGGGCAAAGGAGTCATCGGAGCCTTTTGATGACTACCTTCTCCCATGGACATCCGCATGATTTCTATGCAGATGCGTTGCCCGCCACTAAACCCCCCTCCAATGGGCCACCGGCTACTCACAAACCGCACGAAACGCGACAGCAACGCTGTCACTTTACGCTGGTATCTGGGGAGCGAGAAGTACTTTCCTGGACGTGCTGGTCCAATTCCATTGCATAGGAGAATGTAGTGTGATGCATTATGCATGGCACTACTTCCTCCTACGCAGCATGACACTACCTCTTCCTAAAATTCCGTAATGTAATGTAAGTTCTTCTTTAACTCCTTTTATCTCTTCCCCCGGTGAAGAATCAAATCCAATTAAATTGCCTCTAATGATATAGTGAAGCTACTAATTTCTGGAGGGGGGATAAGCCCTTGGGCTATCCAGATACCAACAAAAACAAGTCAAATTCGCATCCAACTTCAAGGCGTTCTACAAATGATATCTACCTTAGGAAAACGACAGCCTGATTACATAAGCAGTTGTATGTATTAGTGCGACCAGCCTGCACTCGATAGCACTCGCTTCTTCTATCGACGTGACTTCCGTCATTACATGCGACGAACTAAATACAAACAGGGTTGTCTTATTTCTATATTATCAGACAAGAAATAAAAATCAAGCTACATCTGCATGTTTCCTCTTCACTGGTACAGGTGATCCTCTCTCGAATGCGGATTTTCTTTTTCGCGATGCGGGGAAATGTATTTTCACGCCGTCACGGATTTTGGGTGGAATCCGGACGTGAGTGGGGCTCGTAACACGGAATTTTGCCGAATACCCGCTAAAATCAACGGGAGAACAGCGCGCCGCCTTTGGTAGGGAGCCCTAGTAATGTTGTTCTCGAAGACTAGTAAGTCGCCTATAATCTACGCCACCACCACAGAGAGTAAACACAATCCCCTACCGGAGAACAACATTACCAACTTCAGCTGTCTTCTGCTGTCCAGAAATTGGCAAAGTGCAATGGATTTTGGTTCCTGGTTTTGCACTATTCCCGAAAGGGAATGCATCTCCTCCTGTTCTTTGCTGTCCTGTTTCTTTGCAAAGAGTGCACCTTCAATCCGATTAGCTTCACCCAAGCTGTCTGAGTTGGCTCCGAGCTACTGTCACTTGCCGCCACGACATGGTTTGAATAAGACATGGTCGGACAATTTTTTATTACAAAAAACTTTATTAATATACAATTATTACAAATGACTAATGAACAAGAATATGTGTATCTAGGAGTAGTAATTTTGCGGAAATAATAAATTCAAACAGCCTCGCGAAGGTTCAAAACCTTATAACACAAAGTAAGGTCACAAGTACCTTTTTTACGATTTGCTTATACTTACGATGTCTCAAGGTCGTTAAGGCTTGGCAGGCGTAAGCACATCCCTGCTCGAATGACGTTATCATTCAGGCCTAGCATTGTACCTAGTTTTATCCAGTAGAAATTTTTTTTCACTGCAAGGTTCCGGTCCCGGAGGCGCGGCAGAATACCCGGAGTCTTCCCATGCTCCCATACTCCAGTAATGAGTAAAGAGGCGCACGCAACGTAACATTCCGTTTAATCATTTAAACGAATGTACCCTTTAATTACTACTTCCTATCATGTTTCTGTAAGAGGTCACTACACACTGCATCACTGCACACTGTGGTAGCACATAGTGATGCAGTGTAGCCGAATCTGGTAGTACGACGGAGTGAGTACCTCTCTCTCCCACAACTTTGGCACCGAACCTGAATATCCTCTGTTTGTACAAATGTCTATGGCCGTATGCAACAAAATTATCCAACTGCAGGTTTGCCTCCGTTACAATAATTTACAGATGTAACCTATTACTAATTTGTTCCGTTACTTTCTTTGGCCGTATAGTGTTATGTTAGAAGAATTGTCCATTGTAACAACAATTGTACAACACAAATGCAGCAAAAATTGTCCTGTAGCAATCAATTTGCACGACATTGACACTCCATCAAATTTCCAATAAAGGAATCGTGAGAGAACGCAAGCACGATGCGTTACATGGTCACAATTGTAAATATTTAGAGGCACAGGCAACAAGAGACACGCGGAACATAAAAGTAAGATTGAGTTATGTGGAGACGTGCTTCTACATTCTTTATATTGAAATACCCTACTGTAAAGCCCAATACAGCTTCTACAGAAACTGCAAGTCTCTGTAGGGCGACGAGTCTATAATGGATTGCGATCACAATCCTAAGGGGAACCGCCACCGAGTCTCCTCAGTTATCTTTCCCGTAGTTCGGAGTGATGCATGCCTGTAGTGATTTATGAATAGCTAAAGTATACACTGTCATTGTCTTGGCCATCCACAGCCGAGACCAAACTAGGTATCCTATCCCTGCATGGATGGTGATACGACTTGCAAACTTTACCTTATTTCTTTTCCATGGTAGAGCCAAACCATCAAATATTGCAATTCCTCATGTACTGCCGTTTATTATACCAAAGAATATTTTTTATTATATCATCTTCCGCTGCGTTAGGGAACTCGTATGTACATTTTCTGTTCATCGAAGTAAATCTTAAACTAGTTTAGTATCCCACTGATAAATTGGGCGAGCGAATCCAATGTTTCAAATTGTATTTCTTCTTGTATCCCACATTTGATACATTATTAAATACCGCCATAGACACATCGTCAGATTGCTTGCAGGATAATGGTTACCGTATACAAGTCCATTGGAGTCCATTCACATTGAACGCAAAACACGCTTTAAACCAATGGAATGAATGACTTTCTTTCTATCATGTCGGAATTATTTGGCTGCTAAGTAACAATAAGATATGCAACTCTTTAAATATTTATGGTCGCTATAAGTTTATGGTCGCTATAAGTTTATTACAAACACCACATGGTCATTTCCGTCCATATCGTCCTTATGGCTCCTCCGGTATATTGAACTCAAAGAAATGAAACGTGCACATTATTTGTTATCATCAGTTTGTTCACTTGTGTTGTCGTCAACACAATGTTTTTTGAAGCAAAAAAAATTCTCTAGGCGCTTTAAACACCTTTTAGGTGAAAAAAAAAATGCCGCGACAGCGTAGCTATCATTTCGATACAGCGGCCACATTTAGCTAATGTATCCAGCACCAAACCAAACTTAGCCAATGCTATGCTAAATAGGACACCCTATCGGAAACGTAACTCCTTAAAAACTGAAATGAAAATGTTCTTATTCAAAACAAAATTATAAAAATTACTTTTTGAACGTCAGTAAAAAAATCTACCACCGATTATTTAACCCTAACCCTGTCCTGAGGAGAAGCACGCGAGTGAGCTGGTACATATTTAAAACGCAGTAAGGATTGGCCTTTCTTTACACACTTTAGTGTAATTTTTATATTAGTATAAATAATTTACAAAAGAATTAAATGTTTCGAAAATATTCTGCTTCTATTTGTCCTAGTCATAAACTATCTTGGTAAATGTACATTAACCAAACAACGAAACTCTTCAACTATACAACATTAGTATAACTATATAATTAGTAACATAGATACAAATGATATTAAAACGCAATCAATTTAAAATGCCAGTCAATCCATCTCAATTTGGCTGATGGCGGGAACACTTCAATGAATTTATTTGTGGCTTCTCAATCATGCAATATATAATTGTCTGTCCAATGAGATTTAATAGCTCTCATAGCTGTATTAAATACGTGTATTATTTAATAGCTCTCATAGCTGTATTAAATACGTGTATTATTTTATTAATTACGAGCGTACACCATGATTTCATCTAAGTTTCATCTATCCCAAAGGAACCGTTCATTATTTCAGGTAATAATTATTTTGTCATTCCACATATAGCATCTGGCTATATCTACATATAGCATCTGGCTATATCTACATATAGCATCTGACTATATCTACATATAGTATCTGGCTATATCTACATATAGCATCTGGCTATATCTACATATAGCATCTGGCTATATCTACATATAGCATCTGGCTATATCTACATATAGCATCTGGCTATATCACCTACATTTGTACCAAACCTGTTCAGTAGTAACTGATTACGTATGACAGAACGAACATAATGTAGACAACATTTAGCATTTTCTTTCAATGTATAAGTATGACTAGCTATGCCTTGCGGTTTCCATCGCGTAATGCGTTATTTTAGGACTGTCGCCTTTCACAGCCGGTACATTTCCCTGGTGGAAGATTATATAAGTCTGTGCTCATTTACATTTCATTCAACATTTTACAAATGGTATTTTTTTTATTTATATCGTTTGTCGGTAAATAGATTATTAAAATCAAAATATTTTTCAAATCAGCCTCTAAAAAATAGCGATGACAAGCAAATAACTAAGTCAATAAAAGCTGAATTATAAGTTTCTTCATAATATCAGTCTTGGCCTCGATAGTATAGCTTGATGATAAATGTTACACAATCATCAGCACTTGTCGGTCCACTGCTGGACATAGGCCTCTCTCAATGAACGCCAAGACGACTGATCTCCTGCTATTCGCATCCGTCCCGGACCGGCTACTGCACGGAGATCTCCCTCCGACCTGGTGATAAATATTTACCATTACATATATTCTGAAGTACAGTTGAAATGCAGAAAATGTTTAATCTAACTGCACCGCAAACGCTTCCTTGATATGCTAATGCGCACAGAAATGCTAATTCGCCGATGAAATACATGCAGGTGGTAACCTGTTCACAAAAGTGGCATTTTAGTTATAACATATTTGTAACTTGAAAGCCACGACACAGTCGACATTATCAAAAGTAAATCCCCCCTTTTTTCCTTTTTTCGTTAAAAAAAAACAAACACACACTATTATATGTGTGCAAACACTATCGGGCACTTGCCGCGATGGTTATGTAGGACTTGAACCTAGTAGAATCACAAGGTTTTCCGTCTCAGAAGTCGGTGCCGAGATCAGATCTAAAAAGGATGAGAAAATAATCTCCCTTGCGAAAATTAAAAATGTTCGCGGAAAGTTAACGTCTCGTGCTCACCAGGGAACATTTGTTTCTACAAATGTCGAAGAGCGTTTTTCAAGTAGCGCCTAGAAACTTGAAAAAAAAAACTGTTAGGCAATATAATTTTTGTAGGAATACTTTTTATTCTAAAAGACCACCCCATATCCATAAAAAAATTGAGTTCTAATACATTACCATAACGATCTGTGTGTTAAACGTGAGGATAAATTTGCTTAATAAGACAAATAGGTGTTTGTTACTTGTCGTTAATAAATGCGAGTTATATGAGGAAATTGAACTGTGGACTTAGACTTTTTCGTCAATTTCGTTAAACATCTCGACATAACTCGATGTTATATATATATATATTATAATTCTAAACACTGTGTGTATGTATGGGTATGACTGTACCTGTGTGTACATTGTACATATAGGTACCGTCAGCAACAACAGTGGCTGAAGTGTTCCAGATTTTAAACGTCTACATAGGATGAGCATGAGCACACAGTAACATCAAAGAATGTAGGACATAAAAGCTTTATAATAAAACTATATCGCGGTTTATAATAAAACTATATCGCGGTTTATTTTTTTATATAACAAGCCAGATGCTATACAGGAACTATAATAAGCTAAATATCTAAGTAAATCGTGGTCAAATCTGTTAAAGTATTTTTATTGTAACTAGTAACATTCGTGTAAACACATTGAAAACATTAAACTCGTTTAGGAACAATAGTGTGTAAACTACAAAGTGGCAGCAATAGTTGAGCCGAACACAATCAAAGTGAAGTTGGCTTTACGCTTCATCACTCGTTCTTGCGCCGGTTTCCCACGACGAGCTCCATCATATAGTTAACGTTTTTTGCGATTGACTTTCTACTGGTTTGAAGTGAACCCATTCGACAAACAGAAAGTTACGCGTAGTTTTGTAAGTGCCATGCTGCAGCTGATTTGGGCCACCATGACCGAGGAGGTACCTCTCGCCCACTTGATACCATCGTAAAGTTACATCTACGGTGTCGCGTTTCTTGCTGTTTGTGAGTAGTCGCCGCCACTGGGGGGAGGTGAAAAGGAGGGCAACGCATCGGCATTGTAATTATGCTGATGTTCATGGGCGTCGATAGTAGTAGAAAAGCTCCGATTGCTCGTTGTCTCCCTGTTACTATAAATAACTACCTCTTGTATACTTGTAGCCTGTTTACAGGTAATTGTAAAAGAATTGGACGTTGCAGGGGCATATATTAAATATGGAAGTGCCCTTTTAAGTAGGCAGTCGGGTCACATAATGGTTCGTGATCACAAACGCCCACAGACATCTGCTAAACTACAGATCTAATAGATGTGTTGCTTTCTTCTGTCTTCTACTATATTATACATAATGTGTATTTAGCTATGTCCTGTTGTATACTCAGACGTCAAAGAAACATTAAAAAAAATATTTAACACTGAACAGACTTATTTATTGTCTTAACGCTCATTGAAACATGTCCAGCAATAAAGAGGTAGATACCCTTAATTATAATAATTATGAAAAAAGGACGAAAAAGACATGTACCATAGTTATACGAGGTGAGATTGATAAGTATCCGAAACGACAATGAAAATTTTTATTAATCTATTTAAAACAATTTTATTTTTCCGCGTACGTAGTTGCCTTCTACCTCGATGCATTTACTCCAGCGCTTCTCCAATGCCGTTACACCAGTTTGATAAAATGTTTTCCCTAGCCCCTCAAAATACTCGTCTACGGCGACAATGACTTCATCATTTGATAAAAATCTTCGGCCACCTAATCATTTCCTGAGATTAGGGAATAACTGGAACATGGGGCCAGATCTGGGGAGTAGGGGAGATGCGGTAACAATTCGAACCACAATTCACGGAGTTTGGCAACCACAATTCATGGAGTTTGGCCCTTGCGAGTGCACAGGTGCGTTGTCGTGGTGGACTAAAACTTTCTTTTTAGCTAAATGAGGCCTTTCAGATTACTTCAAAAAAAAAATTGCGGCTTGTATAATATGTCTATTTATTGTTTTTCCTCTTTGCAAGCAACACACCAAAATAATCCCTCGAGCATCCCAAAAACAGTAGCATCACTTTGTCGGCCGACAAAACCGTTTTTGCTTTCTTCAGCGCAGATTTTCTGCTGTCAGTCCACTGCTTAGATTATTCTTTTTTTTAGGAGTATAATGATGTATCCATGTTTCATCTACTGACAATAACGCCGCAAAATGTCGTTAGTGTCGCTCTTAAACAGAGCCAGACACACCGACGAATCGTCCACTCGACGTTGCCTTTGGTTAACAGTGAGCAAACGCGGTACCCATCGCACACATAGATTTTTTCATTCGCAAATGTTGGTGTAAAATGTTAAAAACGTGTTCAGAGGAAATGGTTACCATCTCTACTATCTGCCTCAATTTTAAGCACCGATCATTCAAAACGATTTTTTGAATCTTTTTGATCATGTCCGGATTCGTGACTTCATTTTGACGGCCAGACCTGTTGGCATCTCTGTCTCCCACGTTTAAAATCACTCACCCAGGTATGAATTGTATTCAATGACTGTTCCTTCATTATTATTGCCTAAAACACTATCTAGCTTGACTTTAATCTGAGTTGCTCTTTTACATTTTAAAACGTAAAACTTTATCACCACACGAATTTCGTTCCTTTCCATTGTTGAGAAAATTTACGGCAGAAAAAGTTCACTCAAATTCTATCAGTTCGAATAAATTCAAATTTGGCGTCGGGAAGATGATAGAACGAAATGTAATAAATTTTGTTTGCCTACCTTTTTTTTAAGTTCGCCGTTTCAGCCAGTTACCAATCAGCCCTAGTAGATAGAACAATCGAAAAAGTAAAAAAGCATTGTCATACGCAGAATTGTTTGGGATAACTGTGATGGGTGTCTATTAAGAGTAACCTGATCCACTACGGCGGTGATTGTCAAATATATATATTTTTTATTGAATAGAGGGGCAAAGAGTACTCTATATACATTAACGTAATTACTATGTCGACGCCTTGCCCTCCTTCTCACCACCCCCAATGGGCCACCGGCTACTCACAAACCACACGAAACGCGACACCATAGGTTACTTACCATAGGTACACTTTACTGCGATGTCAAGTGAGCGAGAGTTGACGTAACTCTCCGGTCGTGACGATTCAATTCCGTTACATGGCACTACCCGTTACAAATTGAAAATGTTGCATTATTAAAAACACTGTTATTCCACAGCATTGACTTCCACGACCCGACGACAGGCAAACCGGCCAATCTCGCCAACTCAGCAGTTCTCAGAATGCTCGAGGAAGAAGAGCGCAACCGAAGAGGCCTACCCAGTGAGTATCATGTAACAACACTTGCGCCTTGATATTTGAATATTTTGCTTACTAACATATCGACCCTGCTTCAGAACTAGATCCTACCCAAATCCAAGCTATCTTGGAGAACCTTGTGCACGCTAGCCGACGGTTCGAAGACTGCTGGCCACCGGGCACGTCGAAACCGGACCGTAAATGGGACGGTCAAATAAATACCACATGTTATGTATACCCCGAGTTTATGAAGGCAACTAAAGGTACCTGGCTAGTAGAAGTAGTATGTTCTCATGTCATCGATGTTCGACGGAAAGTTGCGCACAGACAATTCAATTTCGCTGACAATCGGTACAATACAAAATTGTCCGATTGTCAGCAAAACAAAGTTGTCTGTAGACGATTCAATAGAATTCATAAATATTGTCATATATCATTTCGATCTGAGTCATAACGTATCCGCTGCCAATACACGGGATTGTTTATGAAGAAGATAGAGCATGCATCTTCTCGAATGAATCATTGAACTCTAAATATAATTGTCGCTATTTCTGGCACGAGAGTAACGTCCGAATGTTATGGTGACTCTTTGTCTTCATGACGGAATGACAAAGTTCCATTTGTTTTTCAATGTTTTTTACACAAACTAAAAATTGGCAAGATTTGAATATCATCTCCGCTGTAAACGTTTCTTTTCCAAGAATTTGAGTAGTCGAAAACGAACCGCGAATACATATACACACCAACAATGCCTGAAACAGTATACTTTGGTAAGTTCGTTCTTTTTCGCAAAATATTCTATTGTATGTAGAATACGTTGGCCATATTAACGATGTTCTATTTTATATATTTATTTAAAGACTATTATCATAAAAATTAAGTCAGCCTTACATGAACTGAAAAAATAATTACAAACTTGACTCTAAATCCCTTATATATAGCGAATGGATAAAAAAACTTAAGAATCTGTCACTTTATTCTAATTTAAAATTAGAACGAACAATATTATGTATAAAAAAAGTTCAGCTTTATTCGTTTGTGAATATATATAAACATTTCCGTCTTCGCAATTTACTGTATTTCAAGGATAAACAAGATGCGAAACAGAATGTTTACGTGTTCTCGTGGCGCGCTAACCGCGGGTGTATTTTTAATCAAACAGGTAGACACGGATACTGGATATTCTGCGCATTTTTTAAAACTCTGATGCAATGTATTTTAAAAAGCAAAAACACTTATTTTGACGCGACTGGGGGCTATTTTTGCTGACGACTTTCGCGAATGCTCCATGAATCAACGTCTAATATTAGACACCGAAAGATGCAAGCGTTTATATTGTAAGTATTCACATCGTCAATATGTTCCCTATCGAATTCGTGAATTCAATGTATTTGAGTACAAAAGGCTGATATTGAAATAGTTTTTTATTCATATCATTGGAGGACAAATAAGAAATCGAAGCTATTTGATGGCTACCGATGCTCATTGCGTTACGCTTATTCATCCCTAATGGGCCACTAACTTAGTATAAACACTGGACACAGGACTATCAAATATAATAAAATAAACACACTTAAACAACAACAGCATTACGAGCACGATTCATGTGAATAATATTTATAGTGAAACTAAACTTATACTGTTGATAATTTCTAATAAACTTTTTACTAATGCTTTGCTATCTTTACTCCGGCTCATTTAGTTGTTATATTATTATAATTCAGGATGTAAAATGATAGTTTTCTATAGCTAATTTAATAGTTATATTAACTCTGACATCAAACATTTCAGTTTTAAGAAGTAACGCAGTAAAATTTTTGTTGCCTAATTAATTTTAACAAATTAATAGAACAATTCGTTTATCATTATCACAATAGTTTATAATCATGCATAAACTAGCTGTGTTTCACGGTTTCACTCTCGTAAAATCCCTTCACGAAATGAAAGTAACATAAGTATTATTCCAGATTGTAAACTATATGTAAGCCAAATTTGTTCTAAATCATTAGTTTTCCATATAATTGATACTAATAAATAATAAAGACGAAGAGCTTTTTTCTTTGAACGCTAATCATAGAACATTCAAATAAAACTAAAAGTCTGTTTTGAAAAACCTTTTTGCGTATGGTAGCTATTTAGAAACCATAGGCTATATTGACGCTATGACGTAGTGTATAAAAAATGCTCAACGCTAGGATTTATATAATAGCTTTCCTAAATCTGGATATCCTGCACTGAAATAAAATATTGGGTACATATACCTTACACGTGCAACTTCATCGCCCTATAAATATTTTCATACTAGTTCGGTTCTAACACTCCCTGACCTACAAGAACGAAATTAGAAAATTGACATGCAACACTTCAAATGTTTATTCGATTAGGAGTTTATAGCTGCACTTTTATTTCTCCGCTGTTTTAACAACATTAGTCTGTTTCTGTTTATTTCTGTTTATCTTTATTTATTGCTTCTTTTACTGAGTGTAGATATTTCCTCTGCTTTTTACCCGACTGTTTGAATACTTTTTTATTTTTTGACGTGAGAAAGAGGATAATGTTTTCGAGCGCATGTATGTATGTATATATGTATGTATGTATGTATATTTATGTGTTCCCTGCTACTGCCTAATCATATTGAAGGATTTTAATGTAATGGCAAAGGTGTGTTATATTTACACTATTGACACTGGGTAGGTAAATTAAAATATGTTTAAGCTCTCGGGTTTTATACTTTTCAGTTTGATGTAAGCTTACTTTTCAAAGACACAGTATTAGCTTTTGCTATGACCTGAATGATCTTAACCCTACTAATTGATATACAAACCACCTGCTACTTCAAGAAAACTTCTTAATTACAAAGCTGTCAACAGGTTTTATTGTCGCTGTATTGTCATGAGTCTTGTCATCGTACTCAATAATAGAGTAGGACATGAATCAGCTTGCTCAATGCCAGCCAGTCGAGAATAATACAAGTGTTCAGTACAAGGCAGAGATAGAACATGATACAGTCCTATTTATATCTTAAACTCGCGAGCCGCGTGAGAACTTACCGCACTATGCAGGACTAAGGTTATGTTTTACGGTCAACGGATGACATTTTTAAGTCGCTTTACCATAGAGATAATAAAGATAGAGTATGGAAGCTGCTGCGAGTGTCCATCTTGATTAATTGAGAAGGAAGATGAGAATGCATTACTATCTTTATATCGCATGCTCATTGTGCAGGGAATTGTTCATGATGCTTTACATAAAAGAGAAACATATAGTAAGCCACTCCTATCTATATTATCTTTATGGTTTACACATGTACCCGCAGATAATATTTCATTTCTTATGTTTCTGGATACATTTATTAGAACTAGAATAATTCCCGATGAAGCTTCTAGTGTATAGTTTGTTCAGGTAACAATCCAGCCACTCACAAATCACGGGCGACTTCGGGTCGAATGGTTAGACAATTATAATGTTGTCACTAAACTTCACAGTTTATTCTGTGCATACTATATGGTACCAACTCATACATAGATCACTTGTCCGAAATAAATGAATCGTTAATAGTTTATTAATTTAATAATCTTTTGGGAACATCATTCTTGGATAAAAACCAACAAACTAAAACAAAGATTAAACAAAAACTTGATTCTTAAGACGCTGTTCGTAATTAGGTTAACATGCCGTGATTGTTTATAAACATTTATTCACTATAGCGTAATTGAGATACCAATTACGTTGGACAGAAATCCTTGGAATGAAGGTTTATGAAATACTTTTTGCAAGAAAACTATGTAAATACAGACAGCGCTTTAGGTACTTCGTTTTTAGCTACAGATATAATTTCTCTACTGGCTACTTTTTTTATTCTACTTTATTTCTCTACTAGTTATCAAAACAAACCTGGCCACACCTTATATGTTAAAATCTGTCAACCCGGTCAGAATACTGCCTCAGTGGATATAGTAATCTATATGCATATGTCGTAGCCATTTACAAAAACAGGGCCGTTTCATTTTGTTGCGAGGGCCAACGATTAGCCGTATTGTCATTGAGATACTTTCTTGAATATGGCCGCTGACGTTTGGCCTCAATGAATATCTTGAATTTAGGCAGTGATACTGATCGATACAATTATGAAATTAAACTAAGTGTCTTGAGCGCAAATAAAAAAATAACCTAACCAAGACGGCCTTCAAACCTATCAGTGCATAGTTTTTTATTTCTCCGTATTCCACAATCGACGTCATTGTTTTTGTCATGTCAAACAACGCCGCGAGTGTTAAAATTAGGAACTAAAACGTGTCACAGATGCAGATAATGGTCCACTTTATTTCGATAAGGCTTGCTTCTTTTAATTATTTGTAACGCCGTACACTTTTTGGCGGAATTTTACGCAGCCGTATTCAATCCGGCTGATCGTTTGCCCGCCACAAAACAAAACGGCTCTGTTTTTTAATATGGCTTAATTATTTACACTGGTTTAGAGAATCCGAAAGCGACACATTCTTGAAAACATTACTCTCCTTCGAATGTAGTCGGATAAAAATCATACCAAGCTATAGGTGATCGCCCTTTAAGCTAGAACGAATATTACTGTGAGCAGACTACGGAAATACGTTTTTCATATTTCACAAACAAAGATTAAACAAATCTGTTCCGCATGTGTGGGTGTAAGACACGTAAATGATATGTTTAATATCACGCCCACGCGTTAATATTTCTCGAAATTCTCGGCTGCCCTTGGCGGCATTCGAACCCGCGACCACCTGTCGCCTGACCGAATGGATCATTTATCACTATCATCATAAACCAGTTGCCTACACTTGTAAATGAGTTTTCTTGGATGTAAACAATACCAAATTAAAACTACACTTCTGGACCCCAGACTCTCGTCTATGCTATTTATCTATCGCCAGTTCGTTTACCCCTTATATTATTAAAATAACCTACCAAAGTATAAATCTTTATAAAGCTTTTAGACCTCAGACATTGATTCTCAAAAATACGAGTATAAGATACACGATTTCATACTGAACTGTGATTCTAAATAACAGTGATTGTACATGAACTAAAAAATATATTATTTGTCAACAGTCCACATTACGTGCGTGAGTTTAGGTATTTTTTATAGTGTTGATTATATTTGAAAGGTGTACATAATTTAAAACATTTATTTGCAAAATCAACCTTACGCGCATGGCTCTAAACTATTTTTACTAAGTGCTTAATGGAGCATTGCACATCTTTTATATGGAAGGTTTTGGAGACGCTCGCTGTTTTAGCAGATTAATGATCTCACACAGAACTGAATAACAGTTTTTTCGTCGATAAACATACTATTCTTTGAGAAGAATAAACTGTGCGTGCTTTCTCCGACTGCAACTGGAATTCATTTCTCATGTACTCGCATGCTCTTAAGGCATAACCTTGTCTGTCGTTTCTCGAGTGAAATGAAACCGTGCTAAAGCGTAAAACGTTACGCTGAGTGTGGAATGTTTCATACGATTTTACTATTCATATTTTTTATGCCACACAAACGCATACACATGATCACGCCAGATCCCTAATGGGGTAGGCAGAGTGAACGGAATGCCATAGACCACGATCCTTACATTCCTGCCTTGCCTCCTCCACATTTACCTATTACATATATTTCGTGTTGCAGTTTATTCATAACGACTTAAACATCGTACCATATGAAGTAAACTCCACGAAAAATGTTGCAAGCCAATTTAACGTCGTATCCATTTGTTTGATAATGCTCGATAAGTGATTGGCACTGTGGTAACATAATGGGCGCGGGTCCTAATCCGCCCTAGATCATGTCCTCTCTCGTGGTTCACGCATGGTTACGCTGACGTGGTGTGATACGTGACACTAAGGTGGAGTGGAATTGTAATGGCTGATTTCTCTCGAGCCTTTTCGGTTTGCATGACCCATCGGAATAGGAGAACGACGGAACAGGTGGTAAAATATAAAATGTCCTGCGAAGTAGTCTATAGAGATAGCCGCCGTGGCCGAAAGTCGGCTAGGACGACATTATTATTAATTATAATATAATTTTATTTATATTATATTTTTATAGTAATCTATAGCGATAATAATAAGGAGGGAAACGAACCCATTTCACAAATTAACACACACAAACAGCAATAAACTTGCAAATTTGCAAAAAGGTGGAGTAATAAATGTATATTAAATATTAACAAAAAGTAATAAATGTATATTAAATATGAACACCGAAACATTGAAAATAATAAAGTTATGATGAGAAGCGAACAAGAGAAAGATAATGTGTAACTTGGTGGAACGGTGACGGCGTGCGGAATGTTAATGCCTAATGTTAATATCTCATGGCCAATAGCCCAGATAATTAACAGCCGCGACCATAATTACTGGAGGTATGGACCATAGAGCAGGGTTTCTTAAGCTGCGTTTACACGGGTCGACAATCTATGGAAGGGGTCATACGATACACATGATTTATGATTTGATATTACTTTTTCTAAATAAACTAGATTCTAGATAAAGTTCCGAAATTGACAATTACTAGTCATGTTACACAATAGGCCCTACGTACGTGTAGTTATGTAATAATCGTTTTCAGTGACTATTAATTTGCAATTGTTTTTATCAGTCCCCAAATTTAATGATTCCAGGTCAAGAAGAAGCTGATGTATCTTATATCAGTTTAATTCGACGGGTTGTGGAGGGTGATAAAGGTGAAGGTAACACGCATTCCTGAAAAAAGGGTCCCGAAAGGCACACGAATGAGAATGAAATGATTAAGTACGCCACTGTGTATTCTTTCTAAATACTTGTATTTATGTAATTTTACTTTCTAAACACTTACTGACCTATGACTGGAAATACAACAATATCTATGACAGAAAAACAATACATTAAAAAAATAATCGCAATCAATTTCGAAACAGTCAAACGAAAAATATATTAGTTACAAACTATTTTACACGTTTTTTACTATCAAGTAAAAAAACGCAATGGTGCTTCAATTGATGATAGTGAATGTTGACATTGTTTTGTCGTTGACGTTACTTGGCAAAAGCTGTCGTTCAACAACGGATAAGCGACTGTGAGTTCCTAGCAAACAGCGTGACAGAAATTTAATTTTAGAGAGATGCAAATGTGATAATACCCGCTTTTCCATCCTTTCGTTTCTTAGAACCCTCATTGACCGGATCACGCGATGTCATTATAAAATCAGGTGGACCTTGCTGTCTTACACATTAAGTAAAATACTAAAAGAACCAACAATATTCGTTTCCGAAGGTAAAATTTAAAGTCACAGGAATAGTTGCGTAATTGTACTGTACTGTAGTTTACTCCTTACCGTAATTTAAAAAATATCTTACGCGCACGAGATATTTTTTACGTTACTTTTGGTGTTACTTTTCACCCGGTTTAACGCCTCATATTGTTGCATACCCCATGATATTTGATACGTATAAGTAATTAGAGCCTATTTTAATTTTTACTCCGAGTTATTAAAGAGTAATGTGTTTTCAATGCGAGGCTTGCCTAATTATTCGCGTAAATCTCTCCGGAACTGACTAAAGTGAACTGACTAAAGTGAACTATTTGTGTTGGTGCTCTTTGAAGTCCCCAGAGTTCCTCTCATCGCGGCTGCTATCGATGGCTATCCTTGAGGGTTATGTGGGTGGAGTAATTTGATAGCAAACTTCTAAATGCAAATGGCTACTCTAAAGTGTACTGTATTTTGAGGTGTGATCACAGTTTACCCTCCCATCCAGGGCGTGCGGTAATGTGAAATATATTGAGATACGGATGTTAACTGTACCATTTTTCTTATGATGAGAACTAGAAATATTATGATTGTTAGAGCTAGTGCCATACTGCCTTGCAGCATTGGGCCGGTGCGACCAGGGAGGTACCTCTCGTTCACATAACACCATCGTAAAGTGATATGTATGTTGTCGCTTATCATGCGATTTATGAGTAGCCGGAAAGTAATGCGGATATCTGTGGGCGTCGACAGTCGTCAAACGGCTCCGATTTCTCTTTCTCACCCCTATACTATAAAACTTATATGTCAGCATCGAAATCTTTCTGATTGTTATTCAACTACAATGGCACTGTGAACTGTTAATTATTCTAGGCAGTTAGTTGTAAGATGTTTAATTTTATTTCAATAAACATCGATAGTGCAAGCGGCATCCAGTGTAAACAGCCACAGGCCAAATGAAAATCTAAATCACATGAAAGATTTTGACAAAATAAATAAAACGGAGCTACAGTACCAGCAGATTTATACGAAAAGCTATACAGATCTATGAGCAAAAACTGTATTACCTTTATTAAATATAACATGTTTTGTTAAATTAGTCTAGATTGCTAAAAATTACATAAACGGTTGTGCTGTATTTTATAAAGAGTATATGTCCTAAATGCAGGTATTTTGTATTCAACATGGAATTAGGGAAATTAAAACCTGTAATTTAATTTCATTGGGTAATTGAAACCTTTGTTGTCTGTTAGAACATCCCACTCTGCAATACTTTGCGTAAATTACAAAATTTGAGCACAACATTGCCAACTGGTGAAACAAGACTCAAATAACAGACGTTTTCAAAAATCATCTATCGATACACACTACTGGAGATTGAATTTTGACATACTTACTGAAGATCTAATCTCCAGAAGCTGAAGAATATCGTCAGATTGCGATCGTTAAGGAACTATTTAAAGACAGCAATAATTGGGCATGATATTTCAAATTATGTGCGCATTACATTGAGACAATTGAGAAAATAGTGGATCACGGCTCACGGCGGTTATATTGTAATCGCAATATCTTTTGGCACTTTCCGTGTTCATAAGGTTTATTGCCATTAATAATATATGTCATTACGATTCTATTTCGACCCGTGGAGATGACGCAGGCTGAAATAATGGTCCTTCATATACGAAGAGAGAGATAGCGCTGAATACACTTTGTGTGGTCTGTGAATACATGCGGTGGTTATTTGTGATCCCGCTCACCTGGCGAGTGCCAACTCTCACAGTGCTGGCTGGCCTGCTGTAGGTGGCAGTGGCTTGAGATCATAACATTCCGCGAGTTCCGTGAATTACACACATTGGTAACTTCATTTACACTTTTTTTGCTAATTGTACATTTCTTTCATTATTTTTATTACATTACATGATTCTATTTTTCTTTATGCATCAAAATCTTTAGAATATAGTATACAAGTATACAATATAACCCTACAAGCAATACACGTGCTTTGACTCGCTTCAGTTTGCTTTGAGTTCACGAAGTCTTGATACTTGTTAACGATGTAGAGAATGCAAGTTGCATTACCCTCTGAACTATGATTGAAATTATGAGGTCTTTGTATTAGAATTGCTTTCGGGAACCTGTGAAAACTTAGCTTGAATCTTTTTGTGGCTTTACTTAAAGCAATTTGTGATTATACGTAAAGTTTTGATGTCATTTAACATAAAAAAATTACAATTAAATGCCCGAACAAACGATAGGAGACTGTTTTATGGCAACGTTAAATAAACACCTATAGTCCTTTCTATTTTTTTTAATATTTTTTATATATTTTTAGATTCCACGCCAATTACTTTCAGTCACTTGTAAATATTAAAATAAATACTTGTTTACATATTGTTGGCGAATCCTACTCACTGTTGGTCGGTTTTTAATTTGTAACACTGTCAACATCGCTCCGTTCCTCATTCTGACACAGATCCCCAAATGCTTTGCAATACACTCGTTATTTATTATTAACAACCAAAACTTAATTCTAGCATATGCTAGAAATAACTAACATGGAAAAACAACATTTTCTGGGTCAGCTAGTGGAAAAAAGTATGTTTCAAAACTTTAAATGAAAGCATAGTTTCATATAAAATTGCAAGTATAAATAAACTTTTTCTGGGTAGTATTTTTTTTTTTACAAAACCTATTTAACCAGAGAAGGGTTACACAATACGTAGATACTATTTTTGAAGAACATACAAATTTGTTTTTGTTTTGTCCCTGTCGTCTAATTCTAATTATTAAACGCACAAAAACATTTGACAATTATACGGTCTGATTAAAACGACGCGCGCATTATTTAATCATAATAGACACGATATTCATGTTGCATATTTTTTATTCATATAACTGGCGTGAGGCCAAGACGGGTGTCTTAGGCTAATTTAGAGCGGAATGTGTCATAATAAGTATCTCTGATGGTCTCCAGATAATCTCAACGGCCAGCGTCACCGCCGATGGATGCATGACACATATTTTTAGTGTTAAGAGTAACAAAGACGAACATTTTATTCGCTGCCAAAAAATTGTTGCAAAACATAGCGTAATGTCTAAAGTATTCCGAGCCCGTCGAAGATTTTGTAGTTTTTTCCGGACCTGAACTTATGCTGTGGAATCGAAGAGTCTGACGACGAGGCTGGGTTTGGGGTCATAAGGGGGGGGGGCCCTTTCCCGCAGATGGGAGAGATGCATACAATCCAGCTGTAAGGTTTTTGTCACTGGGTGCATCAAGCAAAGCCGATACTTGAATGTTATGATCATAATATTACGGTATATTCGTTGTCACCACCCCTAGACAGTACTCAACCCGGTGGTCAGTAGTAGTATCAAATATGATGACTGTACCACTAAAGAACACCTCTATCAAATCAGAGGCGCAACCAACGTCAAACTCGATGTTGCGAGGATGTTTGTGCACATAAGTACACAAAGTTCCTTACAAATTATATTGACCCTTGATAATTACTCCTCCGTACTAAATTTGCTGGGAAGGCAACATATCATCGTACAACGTTGTCAGGTAACGTTAATTATAGTTGAAGAAAGTTAAATCGTACCTAATTGTATTAAACCAAATAAATAATTCAATCCAATATACATTTGTATCGTCCATAGAATATAGTTTACTCTAATAATACGGAAATCTTTTATATGTAGCTATAGCATCACACTGCGGTTTTACTCGCGTATCTCCATTGCTGTTGGCCGTAGCGTCATGGTATATAACCAACAGCCTTCCTCGATAAATGATGTTTACAGAGATACATTGTAATACTATTTAAAGCGGATAGCTCATAAGATTAGCGAGCAGAGAAAGTTCTTCAGTTTTATTATATTAGTAAAAAAATGCTCTCGACAAATGTACAGAATAAACTGTCTTGTGTGCTATGTCATTTATCTGCTAGCTAACGGTGCAATACTAAGTACGTCCGTGTGCATGTAGCTGACCAAAACGCAACGCGGACCTTAACATTAGAGCCCCAAAACATGGAAGGCATCGTCGATAAGGATTAGCTACAGCAACCATGGTCACGGGCGGACTGGGATGACCCTCATGTATGTAGAGCATCTGAAACATTGGGCTAGTTATATAATTAAATAAACCGCGATAGATCCGTAAAAGTACTTTTATTGTAATGATTAACATTCGCGTAAACTTAGAGATCAAAAAAAGGCTACAGTTATGAGGAGTTGAGATCATTATTTCCGTTTCAATTTCATAGCAAATATCATACATTAGTCGTCGCTTTTAGATACCATTAGGACGCAATTACAATTTGAACAAGCAATATTCTAATTAGTACGTACAGGATAAGTACATCAAAATAAAATGGAAACGTTCATTTCAGGCCAGAAGAAGGTGGTCTGGCCTCCATTGCCAGAGACTAACGGATATCACTCCACCCCGCAACAGGTACACATTGTTTTGAAATAATATTTTGTACATAGTAACACTCGTGGGTGAAAAGTCGAGAATCTAAAGATGTCCGCTCCTCTACGCCTTAGACCGATACGTCCTTGTTGTACTGTAGTGGGCGTCATACGAACGCGACTGTTCGTGTTCTAGTCTCTATTTTTCACGAACGGGTAATACAATAAGAAACATGATTCATGTAGCTGCACATAGGCCTAAAATAGTGATATTGTTGCCCAAAATAATAAACAGTTAATTTATGAAAGCATTATTATTGTTACTCTCTTTGGAACAGTTCTCACAGAGCTCGTAATTACTATAAAACTTAGCTTAAATGTCAATTTCAACCTAGGCTCCTACGGGGCTTTATTTTTAACTGTTAAGAATAATAATTAGTAGCTCGTGATATGGTGTCCCTTAATGACGATTCTGCTTCTAAATTCCCAATATATAAAATATATAATGCTGATAATATACATGATATAGGTACTTCATTATATGGCTTTGTAAAGAATTGGAATAATATTATTCATATGGTATAAGTTGTTACGCTACAGTATACTGCTTTCTCAGAATGTGGGCTAAGATTTGTTTTTGACTTCAAAAATAGAGCTTCTCTTTCTTAAACTTGAGCTCCCTTACCTGAGCATACATTTGAACAGTGAAAACAGATGGTCGTTTTTTGAAGTCAATTATGGATAGTGCTATCTTACACGCAAAAATCTAGCATGTTAAGCATTGCATGGAGGTTATGGTAATCCCTTTACAAACGTCATTGCGTTTGTACCAACAGCAGAGTCCCGCGTATCAGAACAACGCGCAACACTCTCCCTCCCAGCAACAGTACTCTCCGCAACCACAGAAATATTCTCCGCAACCACAGCAATATTCTCCGCAACCACAGCAATATTCTCCGCAACCACAGCTGCAATACTCTCCGCAACCACAGCAATACTCATCGCAACCTCAGTATCAGCCACACACGCAGCACAACCAATACCCTCAATATAACCAAGCGCCCCCGTCCAAGCCTGCGTACAGCGAAGGCAAGCGTCAAGAAGCCACCGGGTTGAGTAAGCTGATCCCCGTGGGCCCTGGTGTGACCGCGTCCCCAGTCGCCCCTCCCTATCATCACGGGCCTCTGTCGCCGAGTGCCCAGCCGTACCGCCAGCAGCAGAGTCGCTGGGCGCCCGTCCCCGCCCCGACCTCTCCGCAGGTAGAACTGTACATACGTCACGAGTTCTAATCATTGCATCAACACTAACCCACTACCCTCTGTAAAATATTTTTACGGTGTATTTTACAAAATATGCACACAGTTATGTAAAGCTTTGCATGAAATAGGCATCTACCTATATGGTTTGTGCTAAACATACTTCTAATTATAATTATTTATATTAATAGTAGATACATGTGCATGTTTTTTCTTGACAAAAAATAAGCCAGACGTCTAGCGATTATAAAGTTTGTGTGTGTGGTGTTTATATATTCCTAATTGTATTTTTTAATGCTTCGGGACCAACTTTTATTGTGTCTTAAACTACTTTAGTTACCTATATACCTTCCTACCTTCTACCTACAGCAGACGTTGATACTATTTTCACCCACATCGACAGTAAATTAGATTGGGAGAGTAAATCGAGTAAGTATGTATACATTTACAATGAAAACTCCACCGATTTACATGCTTTGGGCAGCTTTTAGACGATATTCGTAAAATTTATTCAAAGAATACTGTATATGCATTATATTTTAAATGTACATTTTATATAAGAGACTTTTAACGGGTGGATTTTATTAAAACTTCACAACTTCTCTGGTTTTGTGGCAAGGATGTTCAGCCTCAGATCACAAGGCGCCGTCTTCCATTCCCAAGTAGGACAAAAGTAGTATTGGAATTCTTTTAATTATTAATAAAAATTCGGAGCCGATTAGTATTTTAGAGTGCAAGTAAAGCATTCGGCCCTCCGCCTGATTTCTCAACCTATATGCCAGCATAACTGTCGTCCATCGGCGTAGGAGAATAAGTCAGTTACAATCGTGACTACGCTCTCACCTTGCGGACCGGAAGACGGAGTGTAGGACTACCTACTACCCTGGGTAGACTGACGAAGTGACCCGTGACGCTGGCGGAGTAACATGGGGGAGGTCTACGTCCATCAGTGGACGTCGGTCCGCTGGTGATGGTGACGATGATCATGACATCTGTGTCCTATGGCTTATACTTTATTGTGGTGAGCTTGTTGAACCTCATATCGTGAGGTCCCAGGTTCGAGCCTCGGGTTGGACCAAAACGAATTATTAGAATTAGAGGTGTTCCAGCCTCGTGCTTCAGAGCGCACGGTAAGCTGTCGCTCCCGCTTTCCCTTTTGATTGATTTCTCTCGCCCGTTAAAGACTGGCGATCCATCGGTGTAGGATAATGAGGGAATAGAGAGTGCACTTGTGTTTGCGTCTCTGTAGAGATGGCTAGTGTAGACATTGGTGTGGGAGAACTCTAAATTATGATTATTAAAATATGTCCCGTGCAGTTTGCTACTCCTCATGGAGATATAACTGTAGTCCGAATTCGACCAACAACTATACTCACGATAATTCAATATTTCAGCCAAATTACCAGCGACCGCAATATCCGGAGCCTCAGTATTCACCGCAGCCGCAGTATCAGGAGACCTACTACCAGCCGCCGCAGAAGCACTTCGAGCCGCCCCCGTCGACCATCACCCTCCGCCCCCAACCGCCGGTGCACCAGAAACCATCACCGGTGTTCCCTAGCCAACCGGCCGCCGCATCATACGGAGGCAAGTATATACGAAAAGCGCTGGACTCAGGGGCAGGGGCCAATTCTAAATCGGCACAAATCCTAGAAAAAAATCTCAAAATTTCCTCTACAAATCATTAGTAGGATCAAACGTAGTAAATTAAGTTTATAATATTTCAGGAAAGTACCTACTAACTCGAAGCTCCGCTAAAGTTCCCTCTGTCAATGGAGACTTCGGAGCAGGAGATAAGATTTGAACTTTGATTGTCCGTCGACACCCCCCAAGATAAGGACTCATTACAAAGCAATAAAAATGGAATTGACTTAAATATTGTAACCTGTTGTACTAAATGTTACTTTACTAGAATTGATGGTGGAATTGATACTAGAATGTTAGATATATTACTAACATTTATATCATTTCGAAAGGGCGGCTATGCAAAGTCTCTATTACCCGCACGTCTACTCGGCTACAATTCAGTAACTAAAACGTCTGATATACCGGAGTATAGCTTAGGTATATACATAGAACCTTAGAACTGTATAAGTAAGCAGATACCATCGTATAAGAGATGGCTAAGCTGTAGTGCTGCTTTTAGATTTTTTGTTTGATTTGTGAAAGTCTATCCTCCGTAGAGACTTCCCGTTATATTACCCCCTATAACGCAATCAATATATGTACTTGTGTGTGTACAAAATTAACTACACAATATAACTGAAGCGTTTTAAGTAAAGCAGAACGACACACAGAATAACAGCGTTATAATATGTCTGCTATCATGAATACGACTACTATTATTCTTGATGGTTGAACCAACGCACTATTAAGAATAAAGCTTGGCTCATTCAATATTTTCAATTTGCAACGTCTCAAAGGTTACATAATATATACACGGCCTTGCCGCTTGCGGCTTGTGAATTTATAACAGCAATATCAAACAATATAAATCTTAAACAGAGCTTCATGGTCCTCTATAACCCTACGGTATATTTAAACTGCTTTTTTATACGGTACTAATGCGTAGGAAGTATGTAGCAGAGAATAACATAAGAATCCCATCGGTCGTGATTTTTACGGATCAGAATTTTCTGGTTTTTGAATGAAAATGAAAATAGTAGCTGTATCTGCTTATATGTATATTTTAAAGTATCTATTACCAATAGGAACTATTTGGA
>JAFELO010000270.1:1350966-1362685 GCA_017140195.1 Eumaeus atala | reverse complement strand
CTCATCTGCCATCTCTTTTTTGTGGTGTGTGCCTTCGTATGATATCGGCTACTTAGTTCTCTGAAATATGACTTTATTAAGAATTATATTAGCGAATGACAGAAGTAATCTTTTGCAGTAGTCTGCTGTGGCCATCATCATCATCCGCCGGACCATGTACACTGCTGGTCAGAGGCCTTCCCCATACAGCACCATAAGTCACGGTCACGAGTCACAATCATCCAGCGACTCCCCCACAGCTAACACTCCGCTTTCCGGTGCGGGTCCGCCACTTCCCCACTGGTTATTGGTTCTGTGAGCAATGTGGCCAGAAAGATCAACATTTTCACCTCTAAAACTTGATTGCTACTTATATGTAATAAATAGGCCCAACGACAATAACATACACAGAAATTGAACATTAATGGTTTAAGTTTGATGCAATATATTGATATAACCCCATAGGCAATTTTTGTTTGCGTGTAGTTCAAATTGAAGCCATTTATTAATAATATGTTTCAACAGGAGGAGTCAACATGCGCGGCGATCAGAAATGGCCACCACAGTCCGTGAAGGAAGCTGTAGAGGCCGAGAACGAGGCGAGGAGACAACTCGCCAAGGGCCCGGCCTGTAGGCCACGCAAGGTAACACACACTCATTACAACTACACAACAGATCATGTAGAAACGAATTGTGTCAGTGAAAATTAGACATATACAGTATTAGAGGGAAAGAAAGTAACTGCTAGGAATTCAAGGAGCAAAAATGCGTCAATTCCACCATCCATATTCGATAAATTTCACGTGACTATTACTGTAATAGCATTGTTACTATATGTACCTATGCCCGCAGGTTACACAATTGAATAAGTATTTATTTTAAAGCTCGTACTTGCTACGCTGAGCGGAAAGGTTAGCAGCCGTTCCACAGATTTTGACTTTTCACGGTTGACTTTTAAAATTACAATTTCGCTGAAGGAATTGATCATTTCATAGAATACTATTTGTCACACGCCGTCATTGATTAACAATAATACGCCATTAAGACGTAAACATTCGGACGTTTCGATGACTTTTTTTTCAACGCCAATGAATTCGCTCACATGGTACAGTGATAAGAGAATTTAACCAAATTCTACTAACTCAAGTTTATCTTACTGAATACTTGAGTACCTTGTTACTAACTCTAGTACATACAAAAATAATAATTGCTATGAAACTATTGAAAAAGAAAGTATAAAATTCATTAGTACTCAATCATTTCATACATTTAGATCTCACGTCATCTGTCCTGACATGAATCATTGTCTGTTTTAGCTGCGGCAATTGTCGCTCGCAGAACTAATTGCCATGAACGAGGTCTAAGGGCCGTTCCGCTCGGCACATGCCAGACAAAATACCTTGTAGTAAGTGAAGCTCAGTGTGGCTGTGTGCTCGAGACTTTCTATTAACGTTTACGAAGCAGTGAAGATCTAAGTTTCACTGCGACTGTTATAGCACCATCACATTTCTGCATACAACTCGATCATATTTCTTGTCCATATGTAGTCAGTAGCGACGAACTAAATGTATGCATGATCACGTAGTTAAGTGTTGTTAAAACTATCTCTAGTCTATTGTCATCTAGATATCATATTTCTTACAAGGCCACTGGCGTAACGATAGGTACAACCGGAAAAATCCCGTGGGCCCCCGCAGTAAGGAGGATCCTAACATTAATGTGTTTAGCTTCTTCACGTTAGGACAGTGAGTGGTGCCTCATCTTATAATTTGCTCCGGGCCTCGTACGGTATAGCAGTATGCGCCACTGCTTAGCAGATAGATCGGGATACCGCAGTATAGTCTGCCCCTTACTGTCGTGAATTTGTTCTTTCTGTTCTCTTTTGCTTAAGATCAGCAATGTTATTTAGATAATCTTCTCACATCCCGCGGAAAACTTATGTTAACCATCTTTAAAATTATATGCCTTGTTGAATGAAATTAAATGTTAAGTTCGAATTGCAATATTATTGACAAGGAAGATCGACATAATCGTTTAACAACGATAACAGTATAACAAATATAGGCAATAAATCTCAATATTGTCTGCTCACGTTCCAGGTGAAAAAGGACTACACCACGTTCTTCCAGCAGCACGCGCTGAGCCACAACTACACCAGCTACCGCGTACCCCCCGGTACACAGCACTTCGAAGAGAACTCGGGCCGATCATCTTATTAGATAGCTTACATATCATTATTGCGTCAAATGTCGTGGTGTAACAATGCCGGATTAAGCAACGCGTATCTCCGAGCATATTTCACCGAATTGTCCTTTACTGGTACAGTTACTCAAGAATAAAACTTACAATTTCGTTAGTATTTATTATTGGGCATAACAGATTATCAGCAAGCCCTATTGAATTTGTCTCTACAATGGAACCTCCTTTTGCGCGGGGACTCAATGACTGGTCTCGCTACGTGGTTAATCCGGCCCTGCTAACAACCGATTCATCTCGATTCACAGAATCTTTATCATACGTTTATGTTCATGTAACATTTAAAAATCACTTACCAAATCCATTTCTTTTTGTTGACGGCACCAGAGGAATTGGATAGGAAAAATAGTACTTGTAAAGACTTTTGACGTTAAAGTCTTGGATCATGTACCGAGGGAGGAACTTAATTTTAGGTATTATTTATATAACAAAGATTATGATAAGATTAGATTAAAACATATTTACACTTATCACCTTTAAACTCACCACGAATTGCTTTTACTTGTGCGGTCACGAGCCACATGTACTACATCGCTTTGTGCTTATTAACTGTACATAGACGAAACATTCTACTTAAGCTTATAATTTCATTTATAAATTGTTCGATGTCAGCAGAACGCTTATAATGTATTTGGCGTATAAAACTAGTCATGATTTTATAAATTATTTTGTATATACTATTAAAAATGTTCACTTTTCGTTATAAAATTTATATTTTAATGAAATAAATCTAAAATTCTAATACTTTCTTTTATTTCTGGGTGTTATGAATATCATTGTCTCCTCTCCTTAAACGAAAAAAGCATTTTCTTTCACATACGTAACCATTCATTTGCATCAGTGAAAACTTCTTTGACGACATTAGGCAGGGATAGATGTTATGAGCACTGAAGAATATTGTCTTAAATTTTTTTTTTAATCTAAACTGCTTTACGATGTCTTTACAAGCTAACAGTGGTGTAACAATAGGGTGGGATTCTGACCAATATGGATGCGAGTAGCAGGATATCGGTTGTCTCGACGTTCATTGAAAGAGACCTATGTGAAGCAGTGGGGCTGATAATGATGATGATATATGTAGTGCCTAAGCAAGTTTAGGCGACCAATCTCTAGACTCTAGAAGCCTAGAGCGAATGCCTATAGCGTAGCATATAGGTAAGTTGTTGTATGAATGTGCACTGGTCTGTACACAATGTCATTATTTTCCGACACAACGCCGATGGACAACGTGTACAGACCGACGACGTTTAAGTACCTCAGCCATGGGCAGCATTCTAGACGAATGTACTTAACTCCCGTATAAACTGAGTGAAGGTGTGGCTATGGTCTCGCGTACCCTGCGGTTTGTGAGAGCCCGTATAGCCTACACCAGTACTACCAGTACTAGTACAAATCGTCAATTTGCAATGCAATAATTATAAGTAAATAGTTTAGTTGTTATAATAACACATTTGATATTATTTGTGAAATAAAGATATTTTTATGCGTTCTCCCTCCTGACCTCTGAATTTAGGACTGGTCCGCAAGTGTGCAGCAGCTCAACGGGCTGTTGAACATGCTCTGTCCGACAGAATTCGTAACGAAGTTATAAGGCAGAGAACTAAAGTATCCGATGTCACGCGACGAATCATTAAGGCTCTGGAGTGGAGGCCGCTTTTAGGAAAACGAAGTGTTGGTCGACCGTTCACCAGGCAGACGATCTCCGTGCAGTAGCCGGTCCGGAATGGATGCGAGTAGCAGGAGATTGGCCGTCTTGGCGTTCATTGAGAGAGGCCCACGCCCAGCAGTGGACCGATAAGGCTTCAGCCTTTATGTTATTATCAATGATATGATGATGATGAAAGATCTTTTATTTTGTTTTATTATTTTATTTTCTAGTGAGAAGTAGTGTCTTGGTACATTGCAGCAGAATCAAAAGAACAAGAAGTAAAACCGGGGTGGTACCTCTCACTCACATGACATCGCCGTCAAGTGACAACTTTGAGTGGCCAATAGCCCATTACGAGGGGCAACGGGGAGCAACGCATCTGTATTTTTTTATATGATAAGAGGCAAAAGAGCAGGCGGTAGAACTACCGTCGCCCATAGACGCCCCACACAACGCGCGTTGTGGGCATTTAAGATAGTAGGGTTTTGTTAAGAAGTCCAGGTCGTATTGGTTCGGAAATATAGGAAGTGGGAGCTGGTTCCACAGTGATGGTGTACGCGGGAGGAACGTGTGCCTGTTGTGTTGAAACGCACAGTTGGGAACGTTGTGACATCAAGGTGGTGATGGTGGAAGTTAGAGTTCTGCCGCGATGTCCGAATGTGAAATTCCGCTGCTGATATTAATCCGAACAACTCCTCGGAACACTCCCCGTTGTAGATGCGGTAGAAGATGCAGAGCGAGTCAACCTCTCTCCGTTATATCAAAGGATCAAGCTGTTCGGAAATAGCGTGGTCGTCAAAGATTCGAGTCGCTTTACATTGAATGCGGTCATATGGAGCGAGGTGATATTCAGAGGCTCTCTAGCCCAAAGGTGAGATTACTCCATATGCGATGTTTATGGGGTTTACATCAAAATTTGGTAGTCATCAAAACACTCCTACTGCTCATTTGCCCCCAAAAACACCTATAATATAAATAATGCAATGGTGCAAATAGTTTTATTGGTTATTACTACCTCTCCGGCAAAAAAGGTTTCCGTGGAAGCGCCTCTAAAAATGAATGAATCCTGGACCTACTTACCCACGCCAAGTTAAGACAGTCAAGTCAAGGACAAGTTCCTCTTCCTAAACACGACCTAAACTCCAGAATTACTGACCCACCTGCATTTGTTCTGCTGTGTTCAATACTGACTATATGAATAGAAGGACTGAATTCACTGGCCTTTCTTGGTTAACTGCGCAATGCTGACAGAAGTGTCCAGTGCAGCTTCATCGATGACGAAACGACACGTTCAGCAACGGTCTTAGTGAGATTGTGGCCGAGAGGGGGACTCCTCTCTTTTCCTGATGATGGAAAGGATGCATCTCGATAGTTATTTAAGGTTAGCTGAAATAACTATTATTATCACGGCCGACGAAACCGGGTCCTCCCACCTCTTCCTCTCTACTACTAACGAGGGAGGCAACTCGCGCGCAGCTAAAGTTGGCCTTGCATTATAGCGGGAGCTAGAAAATCTCGCCGCGGTGTAATAGCTGAGAGAACCTTCCCCTTCCACCACGGACGGGTGGCACTGGCCTTGCAGCACTGGAGCCCAATTGTGAATCGCTCATATGATGCAGCCGCTACAAGTGACAGCTACGATGTCAGGTTTCGTGCGGATTTTTAAGCTTCCGGTAGCCCATTGGAAGTGAGGAGGGAACAAGGGAAACAAGATCATCAAAAGGCTACCACTGCTTGTGCCTTATACGATAAAAGCCCCATCGCCGTTGGTATCAAACAAAACATCGTTTATTAAGAAAATATTATATTATACATAAATTGCGTACAAACCAGAGTGTAACCAGCTAGACGTGGTTTATAAATGCTTCCATAAAATCAATCTAGCCGAGCTAGCATGCACGTGTAGTATTACAGCACGTTCAATATAAACACCGTATAAAATTATAGCATATTGTCACCAACAGATGGCGTTCCGTACAATATCACAGATACCCGCACTATGTACAAGTAGGCCTACAACTGACTACATAAGGTATTTGATATACATACAATTATCATTTTATTGAGGTGATAGAGTGCCCAGTCCCCCGGCCGATATATAGAAGGGATTTGAAAATATATGGTATTAAAGTAAGGCATTATTATTATACGGCAAACGATTACAATTATGGCAACCCTGCTCAGAGTTGTGACGTATGTCGTAAATTAGCATTTTCCGTTTGACAATTAGAAAGATAGAACGAACCAATCGATCTAGTTCAGGCAGTATCAAAGAGAATAAAAAGTTAGATAATATTAGATCAATTAGATAGTACCTAGTATAAGCATAAGTAATGGAAGTTTACTCAGAGACTAATGTTGTCCGTTCACGAATATCAATACTCACTTTAAAAAATGAGTATACTGAGGGCTGAATCATTAAACGAGGTAAAGAAAAGTATCTCATAAGTGTTTCTAACAAATATTTAAAAGTATTATATTGCTAAGCTAGAGCAATGGTCGAAAACTACTATAGTCACAACCCTGAAAACCATTAATCTAACTCCAACGACAGAAATATACCTGAAATATTAAGCGCATGCGTGGCAGGCAAGTGCTACACGCACACGTTTATATAAAAGGGATCGTGCACATAAAATAGCGGAAGTTCAGCTGCCATGTCGCGTAATTTGGTCATTAAAGTGATCAAATGAAAGATTTACAATGACACAGAATTACGAGCTAATTACGTTTACAAAAATACTCAAAACTTGCAGGTTCCAGCCACTAGATGGCGTAGCAGTCCAGACACACGGTCCCACCATTAACAGTTTAACTGTCGCGACTGCGTGTGACAAGTCGAGTATTCTGCTATCTCAGCATGATAATAATGCAACCCATATTCTCAGCAACATAGTGGTATTTAATATTATATTGTTTTTATTCCATATCTGGCAGTTCTAAACACCATAGATTCCGAATCCACTCCTAAAGGCCTATTTAAGAACAATGTGCTACGACTATTCATTAAAATTATATTATCATAGTAAATCACTTGCAATCCTATAAAATCTTACTCATAACAAATAAAACGTGCCGAAATATATTGTTGAATCCGTAGTGGAGAATCGCAAATGTACACGAACCATTGTTGGCTAATAACCGGTGTTCAATAAATAGGATTTATATCCACAGAACATTAGCAACAATTTAACAAAGCATCAAAAGATAGAATACTTTTTAATCCTGTCAAATGTTAAAGTACAATATCACTAATAATTTGTATGAGTAGGTGCAATACGTGTTTTAAAATTAGACAACAGTCCTTCAACATTATATATTAATATTATCAACAAAAACAACGGAAAATATTCATTTATAATATCACAAAGGCACAAACGATTATAAATATATAATTAATTATTAATACGATTAAAAAATATTCTGGAAAAATATGCTCATTATTCTAGTTGTATTACAAATTTAATCATAGAAATTAGTATTTTTAATAGAGTAGGGCAAAGCTAAGTCTGAATTTCGTTATCGTTAAACGGGGACGCACGTGTATGGTCCAGTGGTCTTTTACGAACTTAAATACTTGAACGTTAAATATTTTTCGTAAATCATGTCAGATAATTCTCTCATTTATCTAAAAGCACAACTTATACTATTCCATAACATATTTAAAACATTGATTTACAAAAATACAAGACATGTGTATGATACTAAGTTTTTCTTACAATACAGATTCTATTTAAAAGGTGTGCAAAATTTAAATATATTTCTTTGAAATGTCAACGTTACGTGCATGTCCTTAAATTGTTTTTACAAAGTGCATAATTTGACAGTCGGACATCATGACACCTGTTTTAAGGACGAGTTTGAGACGCTCACTGTATATCTTGCTATTTTTCTAAATCTATGGTTTAAAAGCTTTAAATTGAGCAAAGGTATACAATTGCCAGGCCAATAAAATCTATTATTTTTGTTGTCTTAGCGGTGCTGACATTTTCAGCTATACAAAACAACTTTATGTATCTTTTTATACATTTTTTTTTGTGTTCGTAAAAATGTAGACTGTTGTCATCAAAAATATGAATAATGTGTGATAGAGATATAATGCCGAAGCAATACATTTACTTTTACCACTTACAGACAGAAAACAGGTTATAAAACTTATAACAAAAAAATTCAAACCAATCAAAATTCTACAAATAAAATGCAATAAACGAAAAATTATATTATAGTACAATTTATTTACTAATTGAAATTTAATTATTTTGTTGTACTTGCGATTCTTTAGTTGTGACAGTATTTTACTTACTGTTTGTGATAAAATCAATTCACATTGTGACAATAGGGAGAGGGCCGCTATCAGCTACTGTGGTAAAAAACACTCAAATGTGATAAATGAGAAAAAATACAAACAGTTTTGGTTTACATTTTATCTTTAAATTTATTTATCATGAAATATAATGTACAAAAACGGATAGCTTGTAATGTTAAAAAGTGACAAAGAGGGCGGGGATGGGTGAAAAATTCGCGAATCGTTTTTTTGCAAATGTTTTGTTTGTTTATTTTTAGAATCAATTAAATTGTTCTGTGACCCTTCTGTTAATGTGTTGGGAGTATTGATCTAAAACACTCTTATTTTGCTTCCGTAACATTTCTATAAACCGTTTAGACCACCTTGGAGCGGCGATAGTTTATCCGTTCAGACCATCTTGAAGTGGGAAGAATTCGGCAAAATGGTGGCATCGGGAGGAAATTAAAAACTTTAGGTTGTATAATGATATAGTCTAATAGATCAAATCTAATCTCAAAAAGTGTTAAAGCCCCGTTAACATAACAGACGGAACGATACTATCATAAAGCATTAAATTGAGGCAAAGAAATGATGGCATGTAAAACAATTTTTCTTCTACCAACAATCATATCACATATTATAACTTTATGCCCGTGCGGCACTGATTCCAAACGATACATACCAATCTGTATTATGTATTATGTTACTTGTCATTGAAACTTTGCCGAAGATCTGGTATGTTCAGGCTGCTCTTCAACAAAGTTGTATGGTACAATAATTTGCGAGTAAATCGGAGTGTGTATAACTCGGTCAATATATGTCATTTCTGGGCCAACGGCGTCATATCGGTATCGGCACTAGTAGACACGTACACGTGTGCCGCCAGCGCGGAGAAAGAAAAGGGGCGAGAGGGTCGCATTCCAGATATTGTGTCGTGTGTATGTTTGTGTGTACATCATACGAGCATGAGCCCCATGTTATGCTGTATGTCTGTATGTGTATGTTTGTGTGTACATCATACGAGCATGAGCTCCATGTTATGCTGTATATGTCTGTATGTGTATGTTTGTGTGTACATCATACGAGCATGAGCCCCATGTTATGCTGTATATGCCTGTATGTGTATGTTTGTGTGTACATCATACGAGCATGAGCCCCATGTTTTGCTGTATATGTCTGTATGTGTATGTTTGTGTGTACATCATACGAGCATGAGCCCCATGTTATGCTGTATATGCCTGTATTTGTATGTTTGTCGGTGAGTACATCATATGAGCACGAAGCCCACGTTCCGCTGTATGTGTCTGTACATGTGTACTTCATACGAGCGACAAGCTCTTGTTCTGTTGCGTGTGTATGTATGTGTGTCTGTCTGTAGGTGTGTTTATCATACGAGCCAGATGCCCTTCTTCTGCTGTGTGCTTCTGTATATGTGTTTCTCTGCAGGTGTGTTTGTCATACGAGCGAGAAGCCCATGTTCTGCCGCGTGTATGGATGTCTGTTCGTCTGTAATGTGTTCATCATACAAGCGAGAAGCCCATATTCTGCTGGATGGCCTGTAGGAGATGGTACTTAAGGCGCTCCTTGGTGCGGTAGCGCGGCAGGTCAAGTAGGTTGAAGCACGTGTGCGCCACAGGGAAGAAACGCTCGTCCGCCACGGGCTGAATACGGATCTGTAAAAAAAAAGTTCATTTTAGTTTTATGTCTAAAACGGCGCCCACAGGCAGCACCGAAGGCTATCGCAGATACTTCGCTAGTCGGCTGAAACCTGACGTTATTACGTGCCCCGATCATAGATTTTTTACATCACGACGACAGGGAAAAACGAGCAATCGTAGCGTAGGTCACTACTAACTTCCACTAACATTCGCACTGTTAATCAAACTTATATAGTTTCATAAAAAAATGTATTTATTTTGACGTATTCGGTTTTTTTATCATACGTTCTACCTAGGAATTTCGTTTGGAGTCCAACTATCAGAATAAAGTAATATATATATATATATATAATGAAAATAGTGTTCCAAAAACTAGAAGTTTAATTGGAAATTTCCTCTTTTATAAGGATATTCTTTAAAGTTTTTATAAAAAATCCTTTCCTTATTAAACACCTTCTAACACTTTAAAGTGAAATATTAGCTAAGCCTATATTGACACTCTACCTTGATATCTCCCATTCCCCGTATAGGCACTCTGTCACTGCCCGTGAGAAACAGAAGGAACTTCTTCTTGTCTTCCAGTGGAAGTTCATGAAACACCTCCCAGAACCATCTAAAATAAACACATAGTTACTAACATAAAATATATCATGGGCACATGGTTATTCTCATGTATTAATGACAGTAACAAGATGTGTTAGACATACAACATTCAACATTTAAAGGGAAAAGTCGCTGTACAATACGTGTGAAGCCACTCAGTCTTAACCTGAAAAATTTATAAATGTTATAGGACACTACACGAATGAAAAAATTAAACATAAGAAACATGTAAATGACACTCTAGAGAACACAGATAACATTTTTGACGGGCATGATGTAACGAGAGACAAATCATGCGGTATACGCGCAAGTACATGCACACGTATACGTACACGCAAAATGTCGACAGTATACGTACACGCAAAATGTCGACATGACAGATGCCCCTTGCCCCTTCCTGCGATATTCACCACCTACTTCTCCGATCGGGTCCCGCCGATTCGACTTCAATTAAGTGTATTTACTGAGCGCACTCACCGTACTTGCTGGTCAGTCCGCTCGTAGCCGCTCTTGTACTCGCAGTTAGCCTCGAACAAGTCCCAGTCGTACTCCTCGTGTCCGATCACTACGGACATCAGCTCGTGCGAGCGGAACAGCTTAATGATGCGCCCGCCGCACACCTGTGTACAGCAACACTACATTTATTTCCTGAATATTGGTACAATTAGGTGGTAATTTTTTTTTAAATTACAGCTTTAATCACATAATACCACCATAGAGTGACATCTTCAGTGTCGGGCTTCGTGCGGTTTTTGAGTAGCGGGTGTCCCAGTGCGGGGGGATCAAAGAGCGCAATGCATCAGCATAGTGATTATATGGATATTCATCTTTGCTCAATTCTGCTTGTGTACGGACCGCCACACATCTACATGTCATGAACTTGTTTCCTGACAATCATATGCGCCGCATTGGTTCAGATATTTTTATACGTCAATGTTATTTATTGTTTGGATTTTAATTGATAATTTTCAACGTAATACTTGATTTGGTGTGACTATGGTTTTCAGGTAACGGTAGACCCATCCGTACTTATTTTAAACATAGACATAGTGCTTGTATTGAGTGTATACACAAACACGCACACAAGCCAAAATTAATATCTCATTTTCTTATTTATAATTTTTGTACACTAATAATACAGATAACAAAATCTTTATTATAAAGCAATTGTACAAAGATTTCTTCCAGTAGTCCTACTGCAGTAAAATATGTATGACATAAGCAATATTAGTTACATTATATTTATACATATACTACAAAGACAAATCACATGAGTTTATAGAAAAATAA
>JAFELO010000270.1:1276188-1350937 GCA_017140195.1 Eumaeus atala | reverse complement strand
ATATAATTTATATAATAATAACAATTACATAAAAATAAAACAAAAGAAAAACATACACAAATAAACCTACACAATAGTAATTATATAGACTTAAATCGCTTTACTTTTTACATACTATTTACTGCAGTAGTGTTACAACAATAGTTACCTTTTGGAAGCCCTGGTTGAAGGCCTTGAACTGATTCTCCACGGACTTGTTGAGCAAGAAATTGAGATACAATTCGACATATTCCACTTTGTTCTCGTGCGTCACGGGCACATTCTCCCCGTTCTGTTTTAGCGAGTGCACTTGCACTTCGCCGAACACTTCTGTGTTAACAGCAAAACATAAACTAAATACCTACAAGGACAGTAAAACAAAACGTAAACGTATTTTAGTTAATAAATTGTGTAAGGTATATTGTTACTAGGCTGTATTGGAGCAGATTCGGGGCGGTGCGACCGGAAAGCACGTTGCGGTCGCACGCCACAGGCGTGACTGAAGTGCTCTACTGTAGGTCCAGGCAGACCACTAAAGAGATTAGGTAAAAGAGGGCGAATATTTCTTAATTTTTTTCTTTGACTCAAGCCGCTCGTTTGCCATTAGGCAACCGAAGAGTAAACTAATATTTATTTAGCTTACTCATCGGTTACAAAATGATAATTTCGTTAATAATAATATTCTGCTATATATAATATTTAGAAAGAGGTAGTGCCATGCTGCATGGGAGGATGTAGTGCCATATGCATTTTGCATGACACTACATCCTCCTATGCAACGGAATTGGGCCGGCACGACCGGAGAGGTACCTCTCACCCACATAATACCGCCGTAAAGTGACACATTATTCTATATTAAAAAATGTAGTGCCCTCCTCACTAATGATAATATTCCACTGCTGAAGATATTCCGCTGCTTACCTCTTCGACGTCTTCACCAGGGAAGCGGAGACTGTATCCCACATATTCCGCTACTTACCTACCTGACGTCGTCATTGGGGTATTCTAACAGAATGTCCAGACTGTTCGCAAGCGTGGAACTATATCCCACATATTCCGCTAATGATAATGTTCCGCTACAAACCTCATCAAATTCATCATTGGCATATTCTAAGAAACTGAGTCCAGACTGTTGGCAAGCGTCTACGCTTATTAGCTATGTCCCACATATTCCGCTAATGATAATACTCCGCTAATGATAATATTCCGCTAATGGTAATATTCCGCTACATACCCCATCAACGTCGTCATTGGTCTATTCTAACAGACTGTCCAGACTGTTGGCAAGCGTGGAACTATATCCCACAAATTCCGCTAATGATAATGTTCCGCTATAAACCTATCAACTTCATCATTGGTGTGTTCTAAGAAACTGTCCAGACTGTTGGCAAGCGTGGAACTATATCCCACATATTCCGCTAATGATAATGTTCCGCTACAAACCTCATCAAATTCATCATTGGTGTGTTCTAAGAAACTGTCCAGACTGTTGGCAAGCGTGGAGCTATATCCCACATATTCCGCTAATGATAATATCCCGCTACATGCCTAATCAACGTCGTCATTGGGCTATTCTAACAGACTGTCCAGACTGTTGGCAAGCGTGAGACTATATCCCACATATTCCGTTAATGACAATATTCCACCCCTGATGATATTCCACTACGTACCTCCTCGAAATCTTCATCCGGATATTCTAGCAGGCTGCGGAGACTGTTAGCGAGCGTAGGGTACAGGTCGGCCAGGTCATCCAGGATCACAGCTTCGCCCAGTATCTTCTTGTACAGCACCAGCGGGAACGGCACGTAGATTATGATGGAGTTGTATATCGCCAGACCAAAGATTGCGCCTGTAATAGGCAAGGGCTTATGTGAATTAACTTAACTAGTTAGTTAAGTTAATTCCTTAACTTTACTACTACTACTACTTACCTACTTAGTTAACTAGACAAAATGTCTCGTATGTCTGGTAGGCTTCGAAAACCCGGTTGGACTGAAAAGTGCTAATGGTGTCTTTTTCAGTTACTAATAACAGTCCGAGGTCAGGAATTTGGCTGTGTTACACACCCGGTAAGCTAACCCTTCGGTCCTGCGCGTAATTTGCCACATATTTTTGATTTTTGTCGTCGTGTCTTGCGATAAATATTGTAACAAAGAAAAAGATTTTTTCCATTGCTTAAACCATAATCCAGCGGATTAAGATCGGGACTAGATGAGGGGCGGTATTCAGCTCTGATAAAGTCCGGAGCGTTCTTTTTAACCAAGATTGGGAGTAAGTCGAACCTTATGATGTAGTGCCGAGTATTGCTGGAGGAAGCACCATGCTTGCTTATTGCACATTGTCTTATTAAGGGCCTTAACTAACACCTCAAGAACGGTACCTTGACACACTTGTGCCGACGTTTTGATACCTTTTTCACAAAAATATGGCTCAGTCTCTCCTTCATAGCCAACACCCCTATAAACCATCACTGAAGTCGGACAATGCCCATGTTGCACTGTCGACTAATTGGAAGCTTTCCTTAGAGCTTTTAAAATAAATACGGTCACTTTTTTTGTTAGAATGTTGCTCAATTGTAAAAAAAATCTCATCCATAAACAAAACTTCTGCGACCTCCCTACCGCTCTGTCTGTCACAAACAGGGAAAGACTCATTGTACGTACTACTACTAGGGCCCAGTACACAAACATTTGACTAACACCAAGTGTATGGAGATTTCAAAAATGCAATCGGCTCCATACCCACTTTATGTAATGCAATCACAGCGATTCTGTGCTTTTTACCACCCCACTCCATCTTAATATCGCAAAATATTGTACAATGTACTGGCGCCAAAGTGAGAAAAATCATATAAAAATTACAGATTCCAAATTCAAATACAATATTTTATTTTTAATTGTATAGTATTTTTGGCCACACTAAGTATAATGATACCCAACAAGGTAAGAATTGAAAAATACGCTCTATTTTATCAAATAAATCGCAATTAAATCCAATGCGTAATTTCATTCATCAAAGCGTACATCATACATCTGCAGGGAAATTCGTTTCAAACAAGCAACAACAACACATCTTCACGCCAGCTCCCTGATGGAATAGGTAGAGAGAACGGAGAGCCATATATCACGATACTTTCATACCTGCCTCTCCTAGTCTAGTCTCCTCCACATTCATTACTCTCTTAATACACCTCAAACGCGTAATCGAAACCTCTTTACAAACGCCTAGGTTAGGTGTGAGCTTTGTAGTGAATATAAAATTTCAAGTCCACACAATTTAGTTATTTGTTATCTATGACGAGTAATGAATAAACAATCCTCGACAACTGCAGATTGATTAACCAATTAAAACATGTTACCTATTAAATAGTACATGACGTCATCTTCAAAGGGGTTGTTAGAGAACCAGATCATGTTGGTCTCCTCGGACTGCTTGAACATGCCGTACACGGGGTCGAATATCTCCTTCAGCAGGAGAAAGAAGAACTCTTTCCTAACACCGCCGGCGTCCTCCGCCTCCTCGCCTACAAACTCCACCTGAAAGTTACAACATGTATTGTAGGAGCGCCTAAACGAAATAACGATGGTGTAATGTATAATGACCATGTTTATGCTCTTTTATTTTATTATATTTATATGTTTTTTTTTATCTATCATGTACTAAATTGCATCAAAGGAATAACAAAAAAATAGTAATATATATATATAGTGGGATGGCTATTTTTATTTACTAGGGATATTGCCCAGAGATTGAAATTCGATCTTGTTTAAAAAGAATATTTTTTTTCTTGTAAATAAATACTGAGTGTACGTCATTGTTTAAATTTTAGCATTGTGTGCGTACAGTAGGGAGTGCACCAATTTATTTTATTAAAATATAACACATATTTTGTTAAAATATTAGATTTTTGCACATTTTCTGCATATAATCTTCATAAATATCATTATCGTCAGCCGGACGACGTCCACTGCTAGACATAGGCCTTCCTCATAGAGCGCTATAGGCCACGGTCAATAGCTATTTCCATCCAACATATGCGCAAATCTGAAAAAAAATAATGGGATTGTTTTATGTACGCTTAATATATAGATCACCATAGTCAGCGCTTGACTTGTCTGCATGCAGTACTCACTCGGAGCGGCTTCTTGAGCTGCGACGAGTCGTGGTTGCTGATCTGTACCATGGTATCGCGCAATATGTGCTCCCTCGCCACCGTGAGCTGCAGGAACTGCTCCCGGCCGCTGTGCTCCGCGCCCGGGTTGAATATCATGCGCGTGAGCAGAGCAGTGGCGGCCCTGGAGACCGCCACCTGCATCTGTAGCTGCTGGTCTATCTGCAGCAGCAGCGACTTGCACTGCACGTCGAAAAGGAACGCGTAGTTACACAGGTGTACCGACGACGACTGCGGATGACAGAACATGTTACAGTACCTGTTAACATCTGAGCTGGATCATCGGTACATCGATGACGTTATGAACGAGTTCGGGAATGCCAGTTTAGTAACAAATGCCTTTTCCACACGATTGCATATAGGGCATTTATGGGTCAATGTAGTATTCTTAGATTTTAAATAATTAACGTGGCAATGCGATGCCAAATAAAAAAAATGGAAGAAGTATGTCATGTGGGTATTCGTTGTGTGGATACGAAAGAGGCAAACAGATTTTAAGGGGTTTTTAAACGTTTACCTGTGTAAATATCTCCTGTTAAGTGAGCGAGTATTTTAGTTCATCCGTCGGTCACGGGAGCGCTGCTAACTAATACTTAGCCTGACCACAGATAGTGTTACAATAGAAAATAAAAAATGGTGCATTGAAATTTAGAATCTATAATATTTATACATTTCTCATTTTGGCGCAAATACATTGTACAATATTTTGCGATAATAAATGGAGTGAGGCAATAAAGGGAAAAGAATCGCTGTGGTTGCATTACACAAAGTAGGTATGTAGCCCAATGCAATTTTTAAAACTCCATACACTTGGTATCATGTCTGTGTATATAGTCAAATGTTTGTGTACCGGGCTATTAGTAGGTACAATGAGACTTCCTCTGTTAGTGTAAGAGAGAGATCGGGCCGTCCACGTAGTGATCGTATGAAAAAGGTGGTCTGTGCGGCTGTCCGAAAGTAAAAGATTTTATCTCGGGAAATTGAAATGGCGCCTAGAACCATGTCGCGTATTTTAAGAGATGACTTATTACTTGCAGCCTATAAGAGACGCACAGGTCATTTCTTAACTGATAAGTTCAAGATAAATAGGGCGGTAAAATCGAAATAATGCGGGACTGATGCGGTACGCAAAATGAGGTCACAGAAAAAATTTGTTTACGGATGAGAAATTTTAAAAAATTGAGCAACATTTTAAAAGCCAAAATGACCGTTTTTATTTTCCAAGCTCTAAGGAAACTCCTCGATTAGTCGACAGAGTGCAACGTGGGCGTTATCCGACTTCAGTGATGGTTTGATGGGGTTTTAGCTATGAGCTATGAAGGGGTGACTGAGCCAATTTTTGCGAAAAAGGGTTATCAGAACATCAGCACAAGTTGATCAAGATACCATTCTTAAAAAGGTAGTTAAGCCCCTTAATAACACTATATTCAATGACCAAGCATGGTCCTTCCAGCGAGACTCGGCACCAAAAAAATGTTTTCTTTGTTACAATGTCATGGCGAGATTAGGTGTTGTTCTTTGCGATAGCGATCAGTATCTCGTATCGATATGGAGATCAGAGGTGGTGTTTCAACAATGCCGAGGAGCCGAGTTGTGCTGGTAACACTCCATACAGCGTGTGAAGTGTTACCGATGGACCATTGAGGGGTAGGGAGAGGAGAGCAGCGCGTCTGTGTACCCTCTGTGCGGGCTCATACGGGCGTCTGTAGTCACCCCAGGAGACCCTCTGCTCGTCGACTCCATCATACTATACAGAAACTTACGTCGTGGTCGGACAACCAGTTCATGTAGTCCGCGGCGATGTCCACGCGGTTGCTGAGGTCCTCGATGTAGAAACATTCCGCTGGTATTTTCGGTTTCTTGGGATTGGTGAAGTTAATTTTGTTCAATTGCGTCAAAGAGTTTAATATTTGCAATATACTCCGGCTGAACTGTAAGCGCTGAGAGGTAACAGGAATATAATTTTAATTTGCTATCCTAACATATAAAAATCTTGTGTCACATCGTCATTTTATGGGCTAATCTCCAAAAGTGCTGGACCGATGTTAATTTCATACAGACATGAAGCTGTGTCCAACTTAAAATAAAGGCCTCTAAACTTTATTTCGATTTAAGTCGGACGCGAATTCCGAGGGTTACCAACGGAATACACGATCATTGCCTGCAAACATTTTGTATGAAGCGAACGTCACATATAAATAATGGATTTTGTTTTGTGAGAGAATTATTTACGATTTTTTAGTATATGTTAATATATGCAACAGAAACACATCTTATTTTTAGATCGTTTTCATCGATATACATGTATATTAACCGCCCTGTGGTAAGTCACAGAAGCGAAGCGAAGCCTTCCCGTGTAGGATAAAAAAGTGTCTATTATGATTAATCGATTTCTAACAACATTTCAGAGTCAATAAATTGGCGATGTTACGATCCCATACCTGAAGAGTTAGGCCATCTGTACTGCTCCTAATTTCTATTCAGTCGTCTCAGATTGCCGTCCCATCGGAATAGGAGAAGGAGGCAATGGGCGGTGCCCTTGTGTGTACGCTAAACTTTCCACAAACGCCTAAATTTATGTAGGACGACAAATAAATTATGGTAACCTTGTGAGTCTGCACGCCGGGCTGCATGAGCTCGTACACGATGACGCTCTTGAAGATGTCCACCAACATCTCGAAGTAGTCGGTCGACTGCGCTTCCCACCACATCTGCACGATGCGCGACGGGTGCACCGACAGCTTGTTGAACGCCTCCGCGAACGGGCCCTGCACATATAGTGAGCAACACCGATACACAGTAGGTAGTAGTCGAGGACGAGGCAGTGTAGATCGCCCTACATGTCTCCTTACCAGTTTAAGACGAATCACCTTGGCTCACCAGGTTTGTGATTATTGGGTTAGTATCGATAATAACAGAGGTATATAGAGGTCACATTAGATTGGCATTGATAAAGTGAACAGGACATTTACATCACGTTAGTAACAGTGTCGCACGATAGACATTTCACAAGATAAATTCGTCAGTAATGCGACTCTGTTATTATGTATAGATTTCACAAATCTATTAACAGTGGCTAACTACATTAAGTTCGATAACATTTTGGTTATACCTGCAAGTCAGGATGTCGTCGAGGGTTTCTCATTTCGTGGTAGAGTGGCAGAATTAAAAACATTCTCAAAGCCTCTGCATCGGGTGGTGAAACTTTTACTTCCTTGATTATATTTTCTGTTAATTGGTTAAATATCTGAAAAAGAGATAACCAATTCGTCCAAACTCCGTCTAAATGATAGTCTAATAATAACATCAGTAAGTAATATAATTGTCTCACAATTTTGTTATTGGACAGGACAGGTCTGACTTCGCGTGAGTGTTACTCATTACGATAACACTTTTACGGATATTTCTTCGCGGAAATTATCGCGGTTTATTTAATTATTGAACAAGTCCGACTTCTACGCTGTTTTATTATGTTTCGATAATTTAATATCTATGATGCCTTTCACATCCTTGTTTGAAAAAAAAAAGAAAAATCCATGCGTGCCAGCTCCGACACAGCACTAGTGTTTCTTAAGAATGATCGTGCAATATCGTGTTTCAGTGAAATGAATACACTCAGTTTTACAGGATTTTACTTCTCATATTTTTTCGTCCTAAGGGCCTTAAATACAGCAAATAAGAACTCCAATATAAGAAAATTGGGCACCGATATTCTCTCTGCCCAGGTGATCTCTGATAGTCAGAGGCTAGACTACCCCGCTACATCCACAATAACCTCTACATTTTAACGTTAGAAAATTACTAACTTTGTATCCTTACCAGTTCCTGTATAGATGTGTTTTCAAATCTACTTATTAATGTGAAAGCCTCCTCTGCCCTCTTCAAGTCCAAGCCAGACACTTTCGTGTTACACCCGTAGTGAGCATTATGAGCCAGTAGGAACGACCCATTGATACACGCTACTGATCCGAAAACTACTTCTAAATACGCCAGTAAATCCTAAAATTAAAAAGGGATAGTATTAAAAACGCACATATTTATTATGTAGTGAAAAAATGAGGAGCCATATGACCCTATGGCATACCACAAGCAGGAGTCCCATATGCATAACCTGAAGAGGTTATGATCCATAACCCTCATTTACACCTATCCCTCATTCATTTACTTCCGCAGTGAAATGAAGATTCAGTTATGTTTGAAAAAGTCGTGATTGCACAATTTTATACTTTTTTCATAATTATTTTAATAACTAAAAAGATATAAGCAAGAATTTAATTTTAAAATATTAATTTTAATTAATTACAAAAAAGGATATTAAAAAACCATAGATGACATACTTGATTCACAGTATCATTTTCTTTAAACATCTGACAAGCGGCCAACTTCGGCATGTTTAGTGTCAATATCTGTTTCTTTGCGTCGGGTATGCGGAAGTCCGCCAGGTCTGGCTTGTGGCCGTTCACTATGAGGAAACTGTGGTCTCCACCCGCGAATACCTTTATTGGACCGTTTAGGGATTCCGCTGTGAACTGTAAAAAAAATAACAAAAATGACACTATCAAAATCAAAAAGATTACCTTTAATGTCATAAATATTATAAATGCTTTATTATTCTAATCAATGGAACAGAATACGCGATTACCGCAATAAAATTTATATAATAACAGCAATATATTGTGTGATAACATTAAACTTGTGGCACAATTGCAACACGAGATGTAACAATACAGTACATCACACGTGGGATTTATGATACATATGTCGCAGACGGATTGTCCAAATCGTCGTATTTCATTACGGCTAGCCATTTTAAAAAACAGGGCCGTTTTATGTCGTGGCGGGCCAACGTTTTGCAACATTGAATACGGCTGCGTGAAATCGCGCCAGGAAGAGTACGGCGTTATACGATATTCAATAAAGCTAGCCTTATTGAAATAAAGTGAATCATTATCCGCCTTTTTTTGTCACGTTTTAGTTCGTAACTTTAATACTCGGTTGCTTGACATGACAACAACAATGGCATCGATTGAACAATACAGAGAAATAAAAAACTGCTCAGTAAGTACAAAGGTTCATGCGGCCCGTCACAAAACAAAACGTCCCTTTTTTTGGAAATGGCTAGCCATAATGTTATACGGTTTATTCCAGTATTGCACGGCATTTCTGCTGTGCTATAGTAGACAACTTAAGTCGCACATATCGTACTTCACTAGTATCAGAGATATAAAATGCGACAATCGCACAAGTGAAATGTCTACCTATCAGATAACATATATGACAACATATGCATGTTTGCAGTTCGTGAAAAGTAGGTTTATGCATGACCCCATTCATCTCATTTGCAATATTTGATCCACTAGCACCGCCCCGCGTTTTCGCCAGCCTAACTCCAGCCCTATTGGTTGTAGTGACATGGACAATGGAGTCTTCAGCTTTATTATGTTTGTATAGATAAGACTGACTGGCGCCATATATGATCCAAAGGGCGAAACTTACTACTTAAATAAAAGCGGTCGGTCAAGCAGATGTCCCTCTCAGTAAATAAGACTAGGCGGGTCTATTCTAGTCATAGGGGAAAATTTAACACTAAGTTAACTAATTACAAAATTACTATGCCTGATACTAATTTCTCAATCTTTTAGAATATATTCAAATTACGGACATTCTCCTATTCCTTTTTTGTTGTCTATGAATCTAATATAATCCGAACTGTCTGTATTGAATGTTCTACGAGTCAGCAGCGAGTTCGCTCGTTATACATGTATGAACGCAATACTACATTTAGTATACTCAAGTAATAAAAAAAATATTAAAAAAAGAAAAGGGCCAATAAAGTAATACTTATGTAGCTAATTGGTGGAACTCAACATTTAATTTGGACGCGGCATAGCTGTGCTTCCCGTTTGACGAGCCCCTCTCCAGCTTCGCTTTCTTCTTCGGCTAAGAAGAATGGATTCTTAGTTAAATGTTGACAATCGTGAAGTGTTCCAGCGAATGTAGCTGTTTCACTATCTCAACTGTTTATAATTGATAAATAACAACTTCATTTTAACTGATACGAAATAAATCTGGTTATTAACTAAGGAAACAATAGCAAATAATCAATACATATAATTAATTATGTATGTAATTACGTTTACGTGGCCGCTGTGCGTATATGCGTTTATGTGCTACTAAATAAGATTTTAAAAACTTGTAGCGATTTTGAAAATATAATATGACTGACTGACTATTCTGGTACGTACACATAAGGCATGGCTATTATACAATATACCCTGTGCATTACAACTTTTGAAGAAGTAATAACATCCACACATAGTGGTGTAAACCTAGAGATAAGTTTAAACTGAACATGGCAGCATCAGCGAGGCTGTTTTCGTTGATTTTCGGGTGATGATCAGTGTCAAGCAAGGACTTACAAGGCCTCCGCTTCGTTCTCGCCAGGCCTACTCACCGGCTCGTCGGCGGCAAGCGGCACGGGCGTGGGCACCAGAGCGATGGCGAGGTGCGGGCAGCCGAGCTGACCCCGCGCGCCGTAACCGCAGGCGAGCACGCGAGCGCCTACTCGCACAAGCACGTGGCGCCGCCCGCATGCCACCTGCGTCACTGTGCTGCCCATCAGCTCCATCACCTGGGGACACGTCATGAAACATTTACACTACACGCAATTTACGCACGTCTCGAAAAACCTACTTACACATAACATGCCAAGCGCGTATCGAGCGTTATGGGCATCCACAAGTGCAAAGTGTTCTTTGAAATGGTATAGGAGAATAGTCAAAACATCTATGACCGATGTTTGGAATGGCCCTGTCCCTGAGCGCAGCCCTTTTGAACTCTGGACCCGCGCTTCCATCATAATCCTCGACGCCACTTTCATAAAGTGGCACCTTTAGAAATAACAAGACAAATTCATAACCTCTTGTAACAGGTAGTGTTATTGATAGGTAGCCATATGAACCCCAGAGGGTTAACTTCCCTTCACTATAGACAGTGAGATAACATACAATATGTTGCTGCTAATAGTCAACATGGTAAAATAGAACGTTTCATATGCTAAAAATATGACAGAAGCCTATAGACTATTAGATACAAACACCTTGTTCATCGTCCATTATTTATAGTATAGTATTTTTCTGTTTCTACTAGAGGAATACCTTTCTAGGAACGAGTTCATCTCTCGTGCCTCCGTGCCCGGTCTGTCCGTAGTCCCCGGCACCGCAAGTGAACACTCCTCCATCTAATGTCAGAAACGCGCTGAAGTCGTCGCCGCATGCTATATGACAAACCTACAATCATCACACAATTATTAACACAGACTATAGAGTAAAGAGTTTCTTTGATCAAACTCTTAAAAAGTTAAGTTATACATAAGATAGATTTTTAATATGATGAGATTTTTAGTAAATGATATATGCCAGTCAACTGTAAGTAAAGTTTCAAAATACTTTTCAGAAACAAATTCTGAGGATAAAAAAGTCTTTCGTAGACATTCGAACTGTGAAGGCTAGACAAGCGCCGCCAATCAGTAGTAGGTCCCTCCGAAGAAGAAAAAAAAAAGGAAAGACAGTTTAATATGAGAAAATAAGATCTAAATATGCAATTCTAAACAAAAAACAAATGCATTTCTATATGGGGTTTCAGGTAATGAAACAAAAAGCAAAGTTACATTTGTGTGAGTATACATTTTTTATGCCCAGTACGGAAGAAACATATTGTTTAACATATGTATGTTGTATGGACATTGAGCGTTACTGTGTCGCCGCACTGGCGCCTGTGGTAATTCCTCGTCGGTATTTAGAGCGAACAGGATGGCGCTCAGTGATCGACTGGGCGACGTTTACGTTTGGGTAATGATTGAAACGTTCGGACGTTTAAAATGTAAGTGACGGACAAGCACTAGAATTTGAAATCTTTTTAGCTCTAGCTGCTTTTAGTAAGCTACATTGAAGCCACAAAGGGCAGGCACGACCAAAGAGGTACCTCTCGCACTCAGAAATATTTCCGTCGAATGAATGAATTTTATAAGTTAAGCCTGTATATTATCCTACAAATTCTGTTTAGACTCTTCTGCAAGTTTTATTATAACTCAAGGGTCAATATTATTCCAAACTATCGTAACTTTAAATAAGCACTTAAAAGTAGCTACGCATCCTACCTTTACACTTCTTAACGTTTTTAAATGGGTTGGATAACATCTGTTCTCTCTGTCTTGTAATCCTAACTGGCCATGTAAATTTTTTCCCCAACCAAATACAGCACCTGATCTAAAATATATCAACAATAAATTAACTGACCCACAATTTGTTAGACTTTATAATGAAAATCAATATTTAAGGGTAGCAGTATGAAGCAAATATCGCAAAAGCCTGTCAAACATTTTATGCTCTGCCTAACACTATAAGTTTTATCTTCCTTATGAGATATAAGCGAGGTTATTTATAATATACATTAATTTATATTTGGAATCAATAAACTCCAGTAGTGTCAGAGCTAACACACACACGTTTTATATAGCATAGCTGGGTTTGTATAAACTCCTACATAGCAAACATGATTATTAACAGTTACAGTGGCACATACTTAGATAAGGCAAATGTGTGGTTGCTGCCACATGCTATCTGCGCTATTGGTATGCCAGCTAGTGAAGTTATCTGTTGTGGTGTGGTTTCTTTATTTGACATTGTTCCAAGGCCACACTGTCCAAAGCTATTTGCACCCCAAGCATAAAGATCTCCATCTATAATAAAAAAAATAACTAATGATATAATATTTCATCAATGTTAGTACATTCGACAAAATATATTTTTATGTATAGGAACCACTCCACAATTCTCTTCATTCTACAGAAGGATCAAACTTTCACTGTGAAGACATGACAATATTTGGGTATATTTTATAACATTATTCAGGAATATTCATGAACACATAATTTTTTGAGGATAAGTATTATTTTATGTTATTCCAATTCGTAATACAATATTTTTCCAAATTTAAATCAAATTCAGTTTTCGGGTGGAAGAATAACATACCATTTCACTCATTTATTTTTCATAGCATACCAATACATGGACAAATACTTTTTTCTAATTCTGTAGCTACATCATTAACCACAAAAACGTCATGCAAAATGGAAGTAGAGGGTACAGTGGGCAATGGAGTATATGCATTGACAAATAACTAAAACATATGCATATCTGTACTTACTATTTGTTAAAACAACTGAATGATATGAGCCACATGCAACTTGTATAACATTTTTGGTTGCTAATAATTTAATTATTTTCGGTTTGTCTTGTGCATAAGCACCAAGATTGCTACCAAGTTGGCCCATACTGTCAGAACCCCAACTGAATGGTTGGCCCCATTCATCAACTGCCATGGAATGCTGAACACCACATGCTATGGTGGATAGTGTGCAGCCTTTAAAAGTTTCAACAGGTGCTGAAAAATATAGAACAGTATTATATGTCAGAATACAAAAACAAATATTATTCTTCTAGATTTATTGAAATAAATATATCATGAAAAAACAAATACAGCAAGGCATGTTATGAGTGTATCTTTAACTAATCATTGTTTAAAAGTGTAGAATCACTTTCAATACAACAGCACCTTCAGCATTACAATTATTATTTTCAATAAATTTAAACATTAAACACATACTGATAATTCTTTTTAGATTGAAATACTGTATGTTTACCAGGTGATTTGCCATCATTCTTTTCTGTTTGTCTTCCAAGTTGGCCAACTTCATTACTACCACATGAATATAAATGTCCCAAATTGGTTAGATAAAGAGTGTGGAACTCTCCGGCCGCTACTGACTGCATATGGTGGCTCTCCTTCCAATTTGAAAGTGTTGGCTTTATAACCTATATTGAAAACAGTAAATATACAACCTAATTAGTAAGTATTAATGTTGAAATATGATACTGTACAATTAATCAGTGTTTTATTTAATGCACAAAGGTTTGAAAATTTTTAGTTACGTATTTAAACGCTGATTTGGACTTACCAAATCTAAATTTTCACTATCAGAACTTTCAATACACAATTCATGATGAGTTGCATTACCCCAACAAAACATTTTTGCATTAGTTTCTATTAAATATATAACCTGTACAAATTATTACACGCGAGTTGTAGGAACTTATAGAACTTTGGCTAAACAATTTGACAAAGATCCATTGTTAGAACTAGGATTTGGAATAAAAATTATTTTGAAATTATATCCATTAATATCATTTCAAGTATCGAGGACAATTCGCTAAACGGGCATACTGGTTTTTTTTCACTAAAATATGTCAGTCATGTTGGGCAACATGTCATTGTCAAACAAGTTTAGAAAATGTCATATAGAGATAAATAGATAGAAGGATGCCAGCCTAAAACGCGTTCGTCGTAAGTCGAGAGAGAGAGAGTGAGAGAGAGAGAGAGAGAAAGCAAATGTGATTGATTATCTGTTTCGATATTTTCGCGCCCTCTGCACAATTCACATTCGAGATTAAATGGAAAACAATAGTAATGGATACACTTTTTCCTTCTCTATTACAAAAACATGTTTTTTTCGCAGTCTCGCAGTCCAAAGTTTCTTCTCGCCAGTTTCCTAATTGTGTAGGTAAGAAAGCGGACCGCCAAATATCACGATCTTTCCGTTTGCTACTATATCAGTTCCTCCAAATGAATTCTACATAGTATACCGTAGCCGGTCCTTCTGTAACATGTAAAAATGGTTACTTTCAATGTCTTTGTCTCGCGATGGGTGGAAGAAACTCTGTTATAAGTCATTGATCCTATTCTTTTATATTATTTTGTTTTTGAATTACTTTACAAACGTAACAGTCCAGTCTCGTGTCTCATGATATACGAATACGCGCGAGGTCATTGCGTGTGTTTTTCGCAACCTACGGTCTTAGATGTTTATATTCCAATTTTATCACTTTTTATGGGGACAAAATAACCATTTTGATTTTATACTTTCCTTAATTATTAATTTTAAGTACCCCTAACCCTTCTCTCGAAATTTACTTCCGGATTAGTTAAAACAGGGGGTCTGTTTTCTCCATGTGCGGTGCCACAATAAAAAAACGCTGTTTTACATTTAAACCCTACTGCCTCTCATAAGAGGGTCTTATGAGTGACTTATGAGATATTCCTGGAGAGATAATTATTTATACCGTTTCACTTCACAATTTTGTTCACAATATTTTTTCCTAAATACTAGTATTTAAATACCTGCGATCAAAGCTGCGTACTAACTATGTAAGTACAACCGCAATTGCCTACTACTACTACCTAGCTAGTTATGTAATTATAAAATACAATACAAGTAGTGAATCAACAGGGATATAAGGCGCTATTCATAATCATCATGGTCATTATCTGTCAATTTATGTTTTATGTAGGGAGCTGTTATTCGATTAAAATAACATGCTTTGCTGTCCCAGCTCTTAATGTTCTAAAGTTATGATTTTTTAGGTGAAACAATTAAGTAGTTGGAATTTGGTCAAAATATGTCGTGTAGTTATGCAAAATTTGATTGGGAAATTTGATTGCAAAAAAATATTGGCTGAAATGCTGCAGCTCTATGACAATAAGAGTTAAAGAACATCATCAATCCATAAAATTAATATATAATGTTTAAATATTTAATTCCTTGTATAGCTGATGGAAGATGTAGTAATTGTTCTAAAAATAGAAGATCGAATAAAAAACTGCCATCTAGTCCATTATTACTGAACTAGCTAGGGAAAGTGATAAAATTGAAATTCTGTGATTGCTACAAATAGCCAATAGGTCTCGACTCTCGAATCTGTCGGATTTTCGGAACGGGACGTCGCCGAACGGATGAACGGCCATATTTGTTATTGTGCTCGACGAAAATTTATTTAGATCACATAATTTCTGACTATGAAGTGTTATTTTCAACAAAGTTTGTGATGTATTTAACTTCAGTATGTATTTTACCCTAAGTTTTAAACAGTTACATAAAAGCTTATATGTTTAAAAGAGTATGATTATTTAATAATTGTGGATACCCCCCAGGTAACAATTCGCTGATCTCGCCCAGCGAATTTATTACGAAAATTTTTAACTAAAATCGCTAAAGTGGCGGGGACATCAAATAACAATGGGAAAGGGGGACGACCAGCTGCCCCAGTTGACGTGGGTTCGCCCTTACTCGACTGGGAAGAAGGAGATCACTTTAGTTTCGAAGATTCAGAAAGATTTGAAGAAGATTCTTTGTGTAGTTGGAGTTCAGAACCAGAAAGCCTATGTAACAATTGGCGAGGGTGGCGGCGACCAAATCTTCAAAACGTATTTGTTTCGCGATCATCGAAAAAATCCATTCAAGGTAACTCATTGCAACAGTCTTTGTTTGATTGTTCGTAATAATAAATTGAGTTGTGCCTTTAAAATTTTTCATTTTAGTCTTATTTCATTATTTAGTATGTTTTTATAAGATAACATTGTTAAGTTGATCATAATTAGAAAGTCAACAGGAGATGTACAATTACATTGTACCTATATTTACACTGGCTAACAGGTGTTGTGAAGTCATTTACCTTTTAGTGCTGTGTTGTTAATAATACCTTGCATTTCAAATCCCATCCATACACTGTATCATGTTCTTTGTTCCCATAACAGTGTAATGTGTTTTCTTTACTTTTAAAACTTTCACTACTTTCACTGGTGTGTTAGCTTTATACTATATTTATTACACTTAATATATATTTAAATGATTTAATGTTTATTTTGATGATAGAAATATATTGTTCATTCTATATACATGTTAAAATAAAAAATATTTTTAAAAATACATTAGCAAATATTAAAACACTAAGTAAGTGATATTAAATATTTTTATTTAAAAATAAATAGTAGTTAATTAATTATTTTTTATAAGTTTTAATATTCTATTAGATGTATAAAACAATTTAACATATAATACATTTTTTTAATTTATCTAATAATTGTATTCAGAGATGTTCCAGACATACATATCATTATAATCAGAATAAACTCTTGTTTATTTAAAGGTGGATTTGTGTTGTATATTTAATTTCAAACAATGTTAATGCGTTGTGTTGAAGTTTTTGACTATAACTGAAATACAAATTTTGTTTACTTGTAAACATCAAAGGAGTAAGCCAGGAAGTTTTAGTAGCACACCGTAATAAACGTTACACATAGGTTATTTATTGCAATAAACAAATACAGTGACCAACAAAAATTTGCTTATTAATATCAGGAAGAAGGCAATTATATGTCCGACACTAGATTTTCTGGTGATGATGATGATGGTTCTATTAATAAAATTTAAGTGATCTTAACATTAACACTTTCGGACATAACATTTTCTCACATTCCATTATATTTTTTTAGACAAATCAGTATCTACTTTAAGTGAACTAGCAGCAAAATGTGTAGCCCGTCATATACCGTTTGAACTTGTTGAACATGTATATCCTCCTGTACCAGAACAACTACAATTACAAATTGCTTTCTGGAGTTTTCCCGACAGTGAAGATGACATACGACTATATTCATGCCTTGCAAATGGATCAGCTGATGAATTTCAGAGAGGGGAACATTTATTTAGAGACAGAGCTGTTAAAGATGTTTTACAAATTGGTATGTGTTTGATAATATTTTCGTGAAAGCTGTGGTCAATGAATGCTTGAAAAGTTAAAATAAATTACTTTAACTAAATTACGTAACATATACTGGCGATTAGAATATTGTATTTAACCTGTTTCAGCGAAACTTTATTACAGAGGCAATTCACTCTTGCACAATGATACTTCTGTGAAGTATTAATTATAGAATTTTGTGTGTACACATATATGGCAGCTGTGTAGGAGATTATAAAGCTTCATTAAAGCATTTTTAATTACCAATTGATTATCAGCATGTATGTTTGACTCCTCTGTAACAATAAAAATGCACATAATACATCTTACTAATATTATAAATGCGAAAATTGGTGCTATTATTTCATACGAAACCACTGAATGGACTCAGTTGAAGTTTATCATATATATAGATTATAAAATAATTCATATCATGGTAAAACGAATGTCAGGTTTAATTATGTTTTCCCCTAGGAGGAAATAAAGTGTGGGGTACTTGTTTACTATACCATTAACATTTAATAAATTATTTTAGGATTTCACTTGTCAGCAACAGTAACTCTGCTCATGACCAGAGCTCAATTTAATGTGGCCGTGACATTTGATAGACAAAAAATTTCATCATGCAATTGCACTTGTTCTTCATTGGCCCATTGGTGTTCACATATTGTTGCTGTGTGCCTATACAGAATACATTTGGTAAGTATCCTTTTGTTATGAAAGTGTACCTTGTAAATATAATCTTTACTATTAATAATGCTTGTGTTTGAAATGACTGGTAACACACACTGGTATAAGAAGTTTTACCTATGTCCAGGTAGGTTGAGGTAATAAGAATGACGTATGCTATATATGTAGGTACATTTAAATATTTCAGTTCCTTTTATACACATTTGGGGCTATTTCAGGTCTTACACATTCTATACTGATGCTTTCCAGGCAATTATTTTTGCAAGTTTTCAAAACGTTGTCTTATTTTGAAGAGAAATATCTATTAATTTTATTATATAGGAAGCCCACTGGAGCTTTTACGTATTTTAAGAGTTATTACCGATTTTACAAAAATCATGACAGGGGAGTGTGAAGTGTGACCGACGACTAATATTTAAAAAAGTCCTTTTATATTAATGATCTTTAATTTATTTCTATTCCATATTCTCGTATTAATAATCAACAAAGTTTCTTTATTGATGTGTTAAGTCGCGGCGAATGTTGCTCATTACAATAAAACAACATTTACAGATTTTTTCGCGGTTTACTTAATTATTTACTACTAGGCAGACGTTCCAGAAACAACAAAACAACTTAAAGGTGTTTTTTTGCGATTTATTTGGTAATTTAGCCAGCCAGTCGTTTCCGAAGCTTTACAGCCATGAGGGTCTCGGGTAGACTGTAAACACTAAAGCCCGCGACAGAACCCGCTATGTTGGCGTGCCCCAGTAAAATGCATTTTATTACTTTAACTTGATCAATTGGTACATTTGAATGTAAATATCTTCTGTTCTAAATCTTTAGAATAGAAGATCTCTGCACATTTTGGTTAGAAGTTTTCATTGTCATCAACGACATTAATTACTCCAGCATAATCATATTCCACATTTTTACCTTCATATTCTACAAGAACGTAATCTCCAATGTTGTGACATGAATTCCGAATGCCACTCGTTCCTGCTGCATCATAATCCAGTCTTTGAGGGACGCGTTTGATGTAGGTGTCAAGTCCATAAATTAAATGGAGTATTACTCCATTTAATTGATAAACAAACACTACATAAAAATAATAGCTGACATGCGAAGTACACAGTCCTTCGTTATGCCTAATGCTGCCTTTTCTAGCAGAGGACTGTTGCCAGGGGACTGTTTATTTCATTTATATTTTATAGTATTTAATTAACTAGTGTAAAATAAATTTCTAAGTATCTACTGATCAATTTAGACATAAGTAATAAAACGAAAATCTTTAGATGGATGTAACACAATTGATTAACATGTGGTCCAAGTGCATATTTACCTCACCAATGATGCTCTGACTCCTTATTCGACAAAGCTGCCAACTTTGTAACAATTATGTTTAGTTTTAATTTGAAAAAAGAAACTTAAAATAAATATTATATTTTTTATTCATTAAAGATATAAATTTTTGGCAGAGGACTGTATAGAAATTCTGAGGTAAATGTTTACAGGTGGTAACAAAATAGCGTAAATATTCGTAGGATACCTTGTTTTATGAAGTTAATAATATAATTAATATATACTTTACTTTTTTTTATATATTTATTAATAATGATATTAACTGCCAAATGTACGCAGCTACAATAATTTCTTTCTAAATCTCATTTCTAGGTAGGAATACAGTGATGGGGGCAGCTAGGGGACGGTATTTTTGTAGCCTTCGAAATTTATAGAAAAAAATATGGCTCTAAAAACAATGGGCCCATATTTAAAATAAATACATCATTTTTAGAAAAAAGAAAAAAAACGCTACCGGACAGCCAATTACGACCTTATAGAGAATAACCCATACCCATGTATAAACATTGTAACAAAGAATGTTAATTGTTTTGACAATTATTTTAGTCAGCATTACATGCAGATAATCTTTTGTTCATTCCGTAAGATACTTGAGAGAATCTAAACAATATAAGCTATTGTTTACAGTATGTGACATAGTAGTCTGAAGTGGTGGAATTCGATAGTTGGGATAACAGTTGCAAATTCATGTTCTCAGTGTCCTTGTTTTATAGCAAAGGGGAACAAAGAAGCAGTAGGAAGCTATTGGTGACAACCAACACCCACCACTATTCAAGGCCCCATAGGGGCACCAGACTCACATATATTGCATGAAACAATATAGCACTGTATACATTTAGCATTATTTCATGTTTTGTAGTGCGAGCGAGAGGTAACTCCCCGGTCATGCCTGGCCGAGTGAACTGCAATGCAGCAATATAGGCACTTTAAAGTAAAATAATTCTTTCAGACTAACATGTAGTGCCAACTTGACAAGCACTTCGAACATTACTCTGAATAAAATTCCGCCACGATTACCATAATATAACATGAGTTGTAGTATATTTTACACATATATTTTAATTAATCTGAAATTACTAAACACTATACAGATGACTGACTCACTTTGATTTGTTATAAACATTATTTTATTACTCATTGTAGCCATTTAAATTATGCAGTATGTATAAATTAATAAAGAAGTGAATGAACAATAAAATTTACATTTTTTATAGTATAGGAGACAAACGAGCACTCGGAGACTTTCACCGACTAACGACGCCCATGAACACCAGCTTGATGATGCGGATGCCTTGCCCTGCTTTTCACCTCCCCCCAAAGGACCACCGGCTACTCTCACCTCTCCCCGGTGGGACACATGATGTGTGCTTAGGGCTCTGACACACTACTGCATAAGCATTAGATAAAACAACCGTAGCACCTACGGTTGTTTTATCGACCTGCTTTTAACATGTGGCTTTGGATTTTACACTAGCTTCTTCAGTTGGAAGATTAACTGAGGCCATATTGTTAACCTTTTTTTATTTGTCATTTTTTTCGTTTGCCAGTTATGCGTTAAAATCCTCATTAATAATAATATTATCTTTGGACTAATCAGACCACGTCTGTCTAGCCCTGTGCTAAGTACCGTAAGGACTTGTGTTACAGGTACTAGACAACCGAAATATATTTAATATTTTTATATATTTAAGAAATCGTATATATTTAAGATTTTTTATTATAGAAATACATATAATACATATATAATCCATGACCTTGACGGGATTCCAACCCGCGACCTCTGGTGTAACGCGGACTAACCGCCACGTTACCAACTGAGCCAGCGGGTCGTCGAAGAATCACTAAATTGAAAAATCCAACCATTGAGAGACTTGGTCACTTACAGATAGACAGCTTCTGAGACTATGTCTATTAGCTGGGTGTAATTATTCCACAGATCGCCACACACCAAGTAGCGGCATCATAATATGAACAAAATCAGATGATTTTCAAATAACATGCAAAAAGAAAACATGTTGAGTCGTCATTGAGATACACATGATGCATTTAAGAGATGTATTTGTTCCAAACCTCATGGGTTCTTGAATGGGAAAGCTTTGCAGATTTTTGTAATGGCTTACTTAATAATTAGGGGTTCCGTACCCGAACCGTTACCGTCCGGTAAAAATGGGACTCATATTAGTAAGACTGCTGTCCACCTGTCTGTCATCATCTTGGTGAGAGTAAGACGCTCCAGACAGTCGAAATGGCCACAGATGAAGTATATCTTTGCCGCTATAACAATAAAAATGTTTGGTAAATTATAATTATGTCACTGAAAAAAAACCATTCCAAATTTAAAGTTCCATTCTTAAAAAATGTGCGTACATGGCGCCCGCTTATTTATGTTCGTCAACTTATACATATAAGTTGTAACGCTCTTACCACCCGTTGGTGAGGAACCTTCGGTGTCTTGACCGTTTCTCTTCTGTTACAATACACCTCACTATAATTTAATTTATTTTAGCAAGTAAAAAGTTGCAGGAGATCGGTCGTCTTGGGGGTCATTGAAAGAGGCCTATATCCAGTAGTAGATTGATAAGGGCTGCTGATCATGATGATGACGATTGCTGATTTGCTGCTGAATTGGGCCTACGATCTCTTGATCACACGATATCGCCGCACAACAGCTGTGTTGTAGTGCTTTGTGTGGTCTTCGAGGGCTTGGATCATTGTAGGAGCGGGCGGTAGCGAGGCATCAAGACTGCACCAATTATGCGGATGTTTGTGGGTTTCGCTCCTGGTGACTACCAGAAGGCTCCAAATGCTCGTTTGCTCCCATAAATTATAAAAAAATGTGAAAAATGTATATTTTTACTATGTGTAAATGTGTCATACTAGTACAGAAATGACGTCGTTGTTTCTAAATGGTCTAATCATTGCTTTTTTTACAGCCAACACAAGTATGTTTAAGGGCACCAGTATCAGAATCTCTACAAAGACTAAGAAGAGACCAACTTCAGAAATTTGCGCAGTACCTTATATCAGAATTGCCACGACAAGTGCTGCCAACCGCTCAGAGAATTTTAGACGAATTGTTGTCAGCACAGCCGAACCAGATCAACGCGACATGTGGGGCACCCGACCCCACTGCAGGCGCCTCGGCCTACGAGTACACGTCATGGTTCCTGGATGAAAAAACCCTCCATAACAACATAAATAAGATATTGGTCAAGTTTTGTGTACCAGCTCCTATAGTGTTCAGGTGAGTTTTGAATAATTTTCATAAGCCGATTTTGTCGACTAGAATACTTGTGCTCTCGAATGCCATAGCTAAGGCGGGGAATTAACTAGACAGACAAGCCCGCGGGTATATGACACGGGCAGACTCATGACAGACATTGCACCGACCTGTTGTAACTGTTGGACTGGCACGACCTCTCGCTCACATGATACTACCGCAAATTGTCCGCGATGCTGTTGCGTTCGCGTGGGGTTCGTGAGGTGCCGGTGGAGTACTGAAGGGCCGAACCCCAGAGGGTAACTCGTCTGTCGTTTTAAAGAAATTTTCACTTCTAAATATAAAGTGACAGTAATCTAATGTTTAGCGATATGCACCGCCATCTTTGAACAGGTATCGTAAATGTTGTCGGTGTCGGTAACAGTGTCGCCAATTAAATGATTTGTTTCCACGTCAAGAATGCCCAGCGCATCTAAAAAGTCACATGAAACATTTTTTGTAGTGATGTGAACTACCTGAGCACAAGTGCCCCGCCGGCGGCCGCCGAGTGGTCGTCCCTGCTGCGGCCGCTGCGAGGGAGGGAGCCCGAGGGCATGTGGAACCTGCTCTCCATAGTGCGGGAGATGTTCAAGAGGAGTGATAGGAACGCGATACCCTTGCTGGAGATCATAACCGAGGAGGTCATGGCTTGTGAACAGGTACTAAGTTATCTTCTGCACACTTCACCGTCATTTTCGCTCAGTAGTTTTGGAGAAGCAAATAAAAAGACATTAAAATCTATCCTAATCATGATGTTGGAGTGAAAGCTTAATCGCTCACCCTGTCGTAAATTGGTAACAACTCATTACTTGTAAACCAAGCGTTGCGCTCAGTGTTACTGTTTCCTCATACTCTAATATACCGTACACCTTACATAGTTTCTTAAGGAGTAAACTCTAAAGAGCATAAATGCTTATGATGAGGACCACGAGATAAATAAACATTGAGACCATACGACACAGGTGTGGTAAGGACCCGCTCCCATAGTAGATATGTGAGAAGTTTAAACTCCGATGAAATAGGTTCCGCTGCGGAAACACGCGCGTATCGGCGCTATACTAACGGTGAAACGTTGCTGCACTACTGTTTGTTTACGTCACTTGTACTACTGCTGCGCGTAAAATGCTCGTGGTCCAACGGTAGTCATGCTCGACGAAAATTGTGAGGTCGGACCAAAGTGTTGTTGGGGTTTTTGAATTTCTAATAACTGTGCGAAGTCGGGTAGTTGGCGGTGTGACGCCCCCGTACCACGGAGAGCAGTCGGTCCTGTGCCCGATTTTCCTTCGGTCGAGTCGGAATAGGAGAATGAGGGAACAGGAGAGCACGAGACTGTAATATGTACTGCGCAGTTTGTAGAGATTGCCGCAGTGGCCGAAATTTGGCTACGATGACATTAAATTATTTAAAAGCAATTAATAAAATTAATTTTATAAAATGAAAACTGTGTGTCATCTCCGATACGCGGATGGACAATTTTCTTAAGATCTAACATGCCTCTGTAGTGAAAGTTCCGCAAAAGACGAATGTGACTTAAGCGCTGTAAAGCGTTACGTTCGACCGGATATCCTCGATTTCAATTACTCTACTCCTGTTATTTTCTTCATACGCGCGCCTTATATCGTTTCATATGGAGTAAACTAAAATATGAGGGATTTTTTTCTTGGCTCTAACGAAGATATATTTTATAGCCAAGTTAAATAATGAAGGCGGGAGATAAAATTCTTCCAATAAGTTACAATGTTTATCATGCGTGACATTGTGTTTATGATAGTAGATCATTACAGATATAACCCAAGATAGCTCGCGAGGTCAATTTATAAAACAAATTATTTCTCTGTGTATAAGTTAAAAAGTTGTTATTCTTGATAAGCCTATTAAAAATGTGTACAATGAGTACTTGCATATATTTTCAAGGACTCATACGATTCGGAACGACACCTTGAAAGATGTATGTAAATTGTTTATTAGCACACAAAAACGCAATGTTGTTAGCAATTTATTGTGACGAAAGGAAAAAAGTTTTATTGCCTACAATTCAGAAAGTACTAAATATTTGGGACTTTATAATTATGCTTGTTTTGGCGCGTTAGGGAAAAATGATGCGTAAGCACGCCGTTATGAAAAACCGACACTTACCTGTTTTCTTTTGCTAGTGTCGTTTTTTCTACAAACGTAGAATACATTGAGATAATGTTTTTTTAAAGGTCTTGGTACGCTAACGAAGTATAACTGCTACACATCTTTCTTATAAACTTCCGAATTGATATAAATCTTTAACTAAAACAGAAGGGACTAGGAATTTTGGTATACCGGCGACTCCACATTCATAACCGTATATATCTTTAAATGTTGGCCAAATCAATTGTACATACGTGTAGTTTAGCCAATTACACCATAAGGATAGTTATGTTTTAAGAATGTTCGTCGTATGGTATATCGTCTTTAAATTGGGCGTAATAGTCTCAAATTGTATAGACATATATTTTTGCTACAATGTCTAAGCTTCAGACAGAGAAACAATCAACCGCAGAAGTAAAGAAAAGTAGCATACCGTATAATATAAATTAATAATTTATGATTTGAAGCTGAAATCTGAACTTTAATTGTGATGTCTTCCTTTTGTGGCTAATGTATTCCCATAAAAATTGTAAATAAGGGCTTGAAGGAGTCAATAATGACTAGACTGGCGTCGGGGTATTTAGAAGGAGGTAAAGATAAGAGGACTTGTTTTTTTTTTTTGTTAAATTTTCGTCGTCGTTCGCACTGTGTTCATTTGCATCCGAAGTAAGTACTTTACGCCATAAACGATTGTTGGTTCTAAGATTGTGGTCTAAATGCCCTGCAACGATACAAACCCATTTTGAAGTGACGTCATTATTCAAATAACGACAATTATCTGTCGTTGTCTGAGCATTTCGATACTTAGTCTTGTTAATTTCACAAATCCAATTTTGTTGAAATATACTGAAACTCACGGCGGAGCTTTGTTAGGAGAATTACATAAAGTTCTCAACCCGCATGTTTGTATGAACAGAGTTATGAATGTGGAGGAGGCGAGGCAACTATGTAAGGATCGTGATGTATGGCGCTCCATTATCTCTGCTTACCCCATTTGGTAACTGGCATGAAAATGTGTTGTTGTTTTCCATAGAATAAATAAATTACCTATCATAGTACTGAGCGTCTTGACATTATATCTCAACGTTCCTTACTAAAATAAAATAAAACTAACAATAAACTTAATTTCAATTTTAACGGAAACATATGGATCGTAGTAGTCTCTTCATATCTTTGCCAACTCATATCTCCCTCTCCAGTTCTGCGGGCCTCGTTTTCGTAACGCACTTGTCATCAGTAGCTTACTCCCAAGTCAAGCGTGCTTATAGAAGTTTTATTCAAAAAATAATGAAAATGACGCAGTGTGAATATAGTTCCTCCTCAGTAAAATGAAAAGGTCTGGCTGGGCCTTAAAGGCAGACAGACAAACAATAATAAATATATGTCTGTCTATGTTTTAGTTAGAATTACATTTTCAAAGCGTATTTCATGTGTCTTTGTCAAGTGCACACAAATTTAACAACCTATTTGTATTCAAATGAAATGTATTGATTCGCTTACCAAATGACTTGCATGTTATACAGACATACGTCAGCATGTTGACCCGCCACATTTGTTCTGTGTTGACTTGAAGAGTAAAGCTTGCCAACAAGTTGAGTTTAATTAATTACTGTTAATCATGATTGACATGAAGTCGTTTTGTATAGGTACAAAACTTGTTTTATGCATAAAAAAATATCACGTATCTATTATGCATAAATATTTATGCATATTATTCACGGATTTGGGCTATACTCGAGAAGTAGTAATAACTTATTTTATTTTATTCAAAAAAATTACAGAAACAGACAACAGATCAAGTATTACAATACGCATAGACACATAATAGACATAATTTTCAATCCGACACCAAATTACAACTACACAACTTTTCAATTTATAGCACGTTATACAAACTTTACAAATAATAAAACAAAAAAAGAACACGTAATAAATGTAAAGACACTATTATAGGTGTTATTCACAACATTTAGGGACTTGTGGATCTGATGTGACGATGTGAACAAGACAGTTTTTGACTGCGTTATAACTATTGTGCAATATATCAGACTGGGAGCATATTGAGTTATAATTGTTACACATTTTTAAGAGTGGATTATTTTGGGAGACATATAAATATATTGTTGCTAGGGGATATAGAAAACAATTGTTAACTTAACCGTAAGCTATGTTATACATTTTAACAACACTTTTTACTTATATTAAAAAAGGAGATTGTGGTTCTCGTAAATTGGCACGTCCATCGAAGCTGGTGGGATTATTTAGTTTACTCGTTAATAAGCGACATTTAAAGACCAATAATAATAATTAAGGCTTGCGGTATGAAAAGTATACATGGAATAAATTCATCATCAGAAACAGTAACACTCAGCGTAACGTTGCGCTTTACCATTGAGCGCTTCATCGCTTACGTCTCACTTCACGATTTTAAAATAATCTCGAAGGAGCAAAATCCAGTCGTGTATCGTCGTTGACACAAACAGTTTTCTTTCATATTTGAGGGTACTTCTGGTTTGATGTTCCTATATAATTAGTTAGAGTTCGATAAAATTGTAACGTTTTTCTTTTACGCAACATACTCTCAATTGAACAGGTTAATTCGTGTTATAGCCGATGAGATTAATCTATCTTCTTCCTATGTGTCACACATACAGCATAGTCCCTAAAAGCTGTCAGTCTGCATGTGATCGATTATCTCAAAATCTACTTCATGGATAGAGTTTTCACCAACAATTAGATAAATACCTATTTAATACGGACGAAGCTAGTTTATGAAGTAAATATGATCAATGAATAAGGCCGACTATTAACTCGCGACGACTCAGATATTTATTTATTTAAGAATATTGCATACATTTATATAGATGCAAATACATTATTGTTCGTTGGCAGATCATCGTGTGGTGGTACAGCACGAAGGCGGCGCTGGTGGCGTGGGGCGGCGGCACGGGCGGAAAGCACGGCGCCGCCGGCAGCTCGGCCGCGCAGCACGCCTGCTCCTCGCTGTGCGACGAGGTATATCCACTGTACTATACAGCTGCTCCCAGAAAGACGACATAATGCTATTATTTTGTGGGCTGGATTAACTGCCTCGTGGTCTAGTGGTAAACATGATCAAGCCAGAGACGTGAGGTCTCCGGGTTCATATCGGTTGGGATTTTTCAATTTCTAGTAACAGTCGGGAGTTAAGTTGACGGTGTTACACCCCCGTGCCTCGGAAATCACGTTAAGCCGTCGGTACTGCGCCTGATTTCCCTCCTGTCGTGTCGGATCGCAGTCCCATCCGAATATGAGTATGAAGGGACAGCGGGTACACTTTTGTCTCCGCAATTACTTGAGCACTGAAAATGCGAAATGCGAAATTTGGCTAGGACGACGTCATTATTTAGTGGGATCGAGCGAATTATGGAATATACCACTGGTTTGCAATTACTGGGTAACCTTTATACCTGACTATTATCGTCTATGTTAGAGGCTCTAATGTACAGCACGCACCTGTATAAATATTTATTTAGGCAAGGAACTAATAATTGTTTGCTTTGTAGCCGGAAAGTTTCAACTTTTACGATATTGATCGTATCGTAATGTTATTAAATATTAATTATTATTTCAATAAAATTTTGACACTGATTATAACCTGTACTGATTTGGACCTCAGCATAGAATGTTTTTTTTGTATAATAGACTGACGAGCCGGCGAATATCTTACATGATGGTATCCGTGTATTGTAGGTGGTGATCCTGTGGCGCTTAGCCGCTCTCAACCCGGGCCTGGCGCCGCACGAGCGGGACACGCTACACGAACAGTTCGCTCAGTGGCACATGAAGGTGTTGGACAAGGTGAGATAGTACATCCTTGTAATACAACTAGCTGTGCCCCGCGGTGTCACCCGCGATAAATCTATCTCAAGGAAGATATTCATTATTTCGATAAAAAGTGTAATTTTAACTTTTTTGTAAGCAAGATGATTGATTATTTGTAAAGGAATAACACATATATACAAACTTTTTTGTTTGTACTACCTATAAACAACAACCGAATTGTGCCGCGACTGGGGAGGGTCGTCTCGCTTACACGATATCACTGTAAAGTGACAACTACGCTGGCGCGTTTCGTACGGGCTCTGATGTTCCCGTTCCCTAACACATTAGAATGGAAGCCACTAGTAGGCCAACGTGTCAGCATAACCTCAATGTGCATGTCTATGGGTGTCGGTAGTCTCCAGAAGGCTCCGACTTCTCGTTTGCCCCTTTAATCTAAAAAAAAAAGCGATAGAAATGGCTGAGCTTTCAGACACAAATCTTTAATATCTGTAACAGTGTAATAATTATTAGCTAAATAAAGTTATATTGTAAAATTCCTGGTCGCTTTTGCACGTAGTTGTTCTACGTGCAAATGCTTCCAGGAATACTAATTTTTGTAAGAGGTAGTGTGACCCGGGAGGTACCTCTAGCATGCATAGTAGTGTCAACTTCTGTGTCGCTATCGTGCGGTTCGTAAGTAGCTGTTATCCTATTGGAGAGGTGGAAAAAAAGGTAGACAACGCATGGGCATAGTAATTATACTGGTATTAATGTCGGTAATTCAAAAAAGACGCCAACTGCCCGTTTGTCCTCCTATATTGCAATAAAATATAGCTTGACCTACGCTGCCGCGTTTATGTGGATTGTGAGAGTCTGGTAGAGAAGGACAAGGCAAGAAGACAAAGGCACATGTAAATATGTGGTGGTGCTAATGGTTTTGTGTGTCGGTAGTCGTGAAAAGCTTCTACTACTCGTATGCCACCTGCCAATAAGTCTTTTTATATCCTTGTAACAGTATTTTACTGTTAAAAAAGAGATTATGTATTAAATTACAGGTCGCCAAGAATCGCAACAATCACCTTAACACGCCCTCCCACGGCTCGCACGCCCGCCACGCGCGCACGCACACGCATCCGCCCTACATCAACGGCATCAGCGAGAGCGAGGTGTTCCCCGGGTTCCACCCCGCCATGGAGGCGTGCTTCCTAGAGTGGGATGACTTCCCCATTCCCGGGGTCACCTACACCAAGGATTTGAACCCGCTATACCACAGTCCGTTCACCATCTTCAGACACGACAAGCAGAGTGACAGCGTGCATCAGGTTCAGTATACTGCAACCTTATAACCTCAAGCAAGAGTTAACTAAAACTTAGGCTGAAAAATATAAACCGTGCTTAGAATTATCTCTGACTTGACTAACGAACTAAGACAAATATCATATTTATAATAATTACTTCGAAACTTGCCTGAGCTCAAGCTTAGTACAATATCTTTAAATTACTCTAAGTCGATATTGTATACTTATATCATAGGCTCACAATACCGACGTCGCAACTATTTAAACCCCACAGATGCAGTGGTTCGAAGTAGCACCTGTATGGGGACCATAGTGAGAATTTTTTCATTTTGCCGCATTATATCCAAGTGACGTTTTTTTTTTTATTTCAACTTATATGGAGTTCTCTAATTATCTTCGACGCTTTTAAACCTTATGTTAACGCAAAGTAAAAAAAAAATAATGTTTAACAATACACATTGTTAAACATGTTTTTTTAATGTTTGATTAAGTGAAAATTTATTTTCATGTTTGTTTAACATTAAAGGAAAGTATGTGTAATTGTAGACTTGAGTGCGATCTACTCGGAATGTATGGGAGCGAATAACCTTACATTTCGGATAGATGGAACTCAAGCCAAATAACTACTTCTCTGCTTATTACGAATAAGCATCTGTCGGGTGGGCATAAAATGTCAAACGTCAAAATATTGTGTTGAGTGTAGGCTTAGTGAATACTTAGCGCTAAACGACTATAAATTTGAAACGTAAGATATTGTTGAGCTCAGCCTTAGCTGTTGCATAAAGTCAAAGATAAAAACCCACACGGGTTCTATAGATTTCAACCCTAAGCCTTTTTAAGCACACATTATAAACAGAAACGGAGTTTCTAGTAACACTGGTCCGATAACTAAGTATCAGAAGAATTCCACAACATTCTTAAAACGTCATAATAATAGATAGTGCCATGATGTGTTGTATTCGAATTGGGCTGGCACGTCCGGGAAGGTACTTCTCGCTCACATACAGCTGCTGGCAGCTGGGTGGTCGCGTAATTTAAAACGGTTTTTGGATTTCCGGTTCACTGGAGTATTGAGTTGAGGAAGTAAGCCACATGCCTGTATAACAATTACGTGGATGTTTATGGCCGTCGGCAGTCAAGAGAAGTCTCCGCATTACTTACCTTTTATTCCTTATTTTCCTTAACCATAGAACAATTCCAGGTGAACTCATCGAAAGCCGTGCTGAATAACGAGATGTCCCTGAGCTACCGCCTCACGAATCCGGACCCGGCACAGCGTAAGGTGCTACGGAGTAGCCGAGTGTCCGTCGACCTGGCCATTCCGGGCCCGTCCAATCAGGTAATACACCCACTGGCATTGGCTGCTGACACCACCACCGGACTAATTGTAGGGCTTCTGGGCGTCATTATTATTTCTGTTGCAATGTCTGTCCGCTCTGGTATTTCTCTCTGGTGCGCCGACGTACTTACGCAACGGGAACAAAAATGGAACGGGGAGGGGCTTACCATTCCAGCTTGATCTACAGATAATGGGACCTACCCAGTAGGTAAATTAACTTTATAGGACCAGTGAGTACAGTTAAAAAAATTGGTTTAATCGACCACAATATATTGTGTCATATTATTAACGTACCCCTTTAAGTACCCCCGTAACCAGGACATCCTAACGTAACCCTAGGGGTACCACTAATTTGGAAACACTGGATTAGACTGTGTTTATATTTCAGCCCTCCGGTTCTGGTGCGAGAGCGAATGAAGGCGTTCGCGATGCGGCAAATAACGATGGCAATCACTCTAGTGTTTCCTCTGAAGGTATGAAAAATATATTTTCACATTCCGTCGCAAAAATTTCACAGCGCTACCTGGGATATGTACAGATGAATTAATATCTTTCATGTTTAGCTAAAAATATACTGATAATTAATAACTAAAGACAGAATTACTAACAGTAGTAGTGTAGTAGATGTAACTAAATTTATCTGTAGTAACTATGGGATATTTTATTATTAGTAATTTGAAGATATTGTCCTAATTTTCTGTATAGAATAGGGGGCAAACGAGAAATCGGGGACTTTTTACGACTACCCATGCCATGAACATGCACATTATTGCAGAAGCATATAGTCTTACATGTGAATATTTATTACAAAAATATACTAAATAAAAACTTACAGTTCTCTCTATTTTTTCTTTTTGATCATCAATGTACATATACCAATATTTCACTCAAAAAGTTAGTACATAAAATTTAAAAAAGATACATAAATCAAGTTAATAACTGCTACATTTTTTATTTCTATTTTTTTACACTAATTTAACATAATATTTTTTATACTTATATGTTACATTTCAGCATTTGTTTCAAAGTTTTTTTTAAAGAAACCAAAGATATAAATGCAAATAGGTCGAGAATAGGTAACTTTGAATTATAAAATTTACAGGTTCTGCTTATGAAACTGTTATTAACATAACATATTCTACCACTCGATATAAGAAATAAGTCCTTTCTCAAGCATGCTCGCTCACGTCTACGAGTACTCGACATAAAATATTCTGTAATAATGCGGGGGCATCAATTTTATCATTTAAGATTTAGAAAAGCATCAATCAAGCAATATCTAAATAACTTCGCCTAGTTTCTAATAAAGGTATGTGATGTTTTTCAGCAGAGGTTTCATAATCGACATGAGGGCTACCAATTCGAAATTGAAGGCTTTTTAGAAATGTTTTTTGTACCTTTTCCATTCTGTCGATATGTAATTTAAAATGGGGTTGCCAAACTGTGGACGCAAATTCAAGATGACTACGAACAAAACTGTTACATAGAATTTTAAAAGTTATGGGATCTCTAAATGGTTTACTTGTTCTTAATATAAAACCTAACTGCTTATATGATTTTTAAACAATATTATCTATATGAGGTACAAAGGTTAATTTAGAGTCCATAGTAACTCCAAAGTCTCGATTTTGTGTGACTCCTAAAAGTGTTTTATTACAAAGATTACAGCTATAATTATAGGTGTTTACTTTACTACCAAAACTACTAACATAAGATTTATCTAGGTTTAAATACATTTTATTTTCAAGACAAAATTTTCAAAAAGTAAGAGGTCCTGTTGTAGAATTTTGAAGTCATCATAATTTTTAATAATTCTAAAGATTTTTGTATCGTCAGCGTATAACAACAAATCTGATTTATGTATAAAGTTATCAATATCATTTACGTACAAATCAAATAATAATGAGCCCATATGCGATCCCTGTGGGACTCCAGAGGTGACTATTCTATAAGATGAACAATAGTCTCCTAGAACAACAGCCTGACTTCTATCATCTATGTAATACTTTATCCAGCGGAAGAGATATCCATTAATACCAAGATTTCAAGGCTTTAATAACAGTGTATGATGGTAAATATTATCAATACATTTTTCGGAGTCTGTATAAATAGCATCTACCTGATAGTTGTTATTCATGACATTCAATAAGACTGTCTGTCTGTGAAATGAAGCAAGTTACTTTCTACTCCTCGTCCAGGATAAAAGCCATATTGTTCAATACTAATAATATGACGTACAGATTCAAATGATGAATCGGTAACAATTTTTTCTAAAAAAATTTCGAACTGACACAGATAAATGTGAATTTTGTTGCACAGGAGGATAAAAAAATATCTGGGATTTTAATTTTAGCTACTGAAAATTCTATAATGTTTTTATAACATTCCTCTTCCAATAACGTAGCCCGTTTTCTTAAAATTTTGAAACTTTCATAATCTAATGGGTTGCTAGAACTTTTCCAAAGACGATGATATTTACGTTTTTGATTTAGTACTTTTTTTTTTAATCTATCGTATGCCGTACAGTCCATGTACAAAGATAAGTCGTTTAGATTTTCAACTGAATTATTATTAAAAGTAAACGACTGGGTGGGCTTTACATATTATCAATTTATAATTCTATAGTGAGGGACTTGTGATACGAGTTCTCCGCCACAAGGCAGTTCGCATTGCATAGAATAAGGTCAAGTATTCGGCTACTCACGAATACACTCACGAATGGTGTAACTGATATAAAATCATCTAACAGCCGAGAGCATACGTCAATAGTCCGCATGTTGATGTAGCCGCACATAGAATCATATTCACTCCAAGTCGCTGTCAAAATAGTCCCTATCATAGATGTCAGATGTCAGCCAGCTTTCTGTATACATATAAAATACATACAAAATCATAATTTGAAAGTGAAACCTTTGCAAAAAACCCGCGAGATTTAGTTCGAAGGCCCCTCACATTTTAATAATAACCGTTAAAACAGTTTGGATACATTGAAAGTGTCAGAATGAAATTTTGTTACATTTTTATTTTTAATATTACCTATTAAACATGAGCGACAAAATAGTGAGCAACGATAAATATTAATTATACTATAAAGAAAAGAACTTATGTAAGTGGCTACAAACATCATTATGATCTCGTTTCCGTGTAATAAATATATGATTTCCATCCTAAAAAAATGTTAAAGTTACCTTTTAATACTTTTTTAACATGTACATATTGTGAAGGAAAGTAGTGTACAATTTTTTTATTAATATAATGAGAAAAATACAATAACATCGAGTACTTGGTTTTAATAAGTGTCATTATCATCCAGCTCACAATACAAAAAACAAACAGGCAAACAAGACATTTATAGGATAGGCGCAAAAATGCGAAGTAAAATCCTTGGTTCTATGTCGATTGGTAATAAACATGTAAAGTATTTCATAGTATATACTAACAAATAGTAGTATTTCATAGTATATAGTAACAAATAGTTGTATTTAAATTTACATAATGACATATGACTTAGCCCTTGCATTAACAATCTAAGTAAGCCCTTGCATTAAGAGCCTGAAGTAACAATATATATAATGAAATGTATAGTTGCATTATGTGTTGGTTTCATGTAACACTTATTATTTTTGTGAATGGGAACTAAATGTAAATATACCTGACCAGTAATACACATGCGCTTCTCACGTGTTAGCGTTAATACTAATAAAATGTAACATACGTACATACTTAATTTTAGTTTCTTAAAAATTTTCTTTTGTCATTACTACCACTGGTAATTTGTCGTTTTTACGCATCATTATTTTACAATCTCTCACCAAATATGAGTAGTTGTGATCAGTCTTTAGCTGTTTAGAGCTGAATACTGAACTTAGAGAACAGCTGTTGGGTGGTGCCAGGCAGGCCCACCTCGGTGCTGGTGAGACCAAGCCGCGCGCGCGCCGCCGCCAGCAGCCGGTTCTTAGTCTTGCGGCGCACGAAGTGCACCACGATGGAAGGGGTTTGGTTCCTCGTGTTCTCGTCTTCTCCACCTTTGGACGAATGTGTAGGCACATAACGGTGCACGAGATGAATAATGTTCACGTCCGCGGCGGCAGTTATATTTTCTACTTTTTTTTTTGGGTGACGTAGGGGAATGCATTTACGCATGATACCTGGAAGCCCGGGTAGACCCCCAGACCTATGTTGGACTCGGCAGTTGGGTAGCAATACCAACTAAACCCCTACGGGTGCCTTCAGCCGCTATTAGTGGAGGGTCCCGGATCTGCAGGCAACAGGACCCCTCCAGCGACAGGCTGATCTCGGCGAAAAGGCAAGACTTCGCCTCCTCGAGGACTGTCCGGCTACTCTATGACAGTCCCCACGACACGGCGTCTTTATGAGGTGGACCGGGTTCCCATCCCGGCCCGACACTTAACACAGGGGCACTACTGAAGGCGCTGCAGATAGCGCCTCATTCGTATCCCCATTCGTCGTCGGCGGGGGGAGGCCGCGTCGGCAGCCTCCTCTCTCTCCCGCTCGTCGGCTTCCTTCTGGGACATGACGGTCTCGCACAAGGAAGCCAACACCTGGCAGGACTCGTCGCTGCCGAGCATCGCGACGATGATGCTCGACTTTGACAAGTCCCCTCCGACAGTTATATCTCCTCCAAGCTTACTACTTATTGAATGTAACATATTGTTTACATTTTCTACTCGTGTCAAGGGTACACCGGAAATTTCTACACTCTTTAACCCAGAGAATTGATCCCGCTCGTTGTTAAGTTGTTGTAAACGATTATTTTTTTCCGTTACGGAATCCAGGTCTGTTCCTAGACTACCCACTGAGCTAGCACAATTTTCCACAATAGGAAGACGCTTAGTAAAGTTATGAAAATTTAATTCGATTTCACTTATTTTTATTGACGAATTTTGCACCCGCGTGGTCAGTTCGGTTCTTGTGGTTGTGAATTCTTAATCGAGGCATCTCGAATTTCTCTGAGCACGTCAGAAATAGCAGAGCTGGAGCAATTCTTTGAGGCACAAACTTTGGGGGCTACGAAGGTGCTACGACACCGAGCACAGATCCAGGTCGCCCTTTTTGTCAGGTCCCATTTTCTAATAGGTCACCTCCGCTACGCCAGCACAACTGTAGTGCAGATGACCTCCACATTGGCTATATATAACGGCTTCTATCACTATTTTATCACACTTGTAACAGTTCATTTTGTACTTATTAATAAAATGACGGTACATGGAAGTATTTTATGAATTAAGCAGCGAATACGCGACGCGCATGAGACGGGCGAAGGTTGCTAACGCTAACTTCAATCATTCAATTTTTTATCTAACAGCATTGTCCTTACGAATGCTTATTTCTATGAATAATACAAGAAAGCCTCAAATACGTGTCAGGTTTCTGCGAGAACGAGGAGGAGATGCAGGCGAGCGGCGGTGACACGGACTCGTCGTCGTCGCCGTCGTCGGAGGAGGCGCGGCGCGTGTCGCACGAGGACTCCGTGTCGGACGACGACTGCCAGCTCTACTTCTACGACGCAGCTGCCGCGCGCCGCGCCGCCGAGCCCACGCCTGCGCCGCAGCCCATGCAGGTACAAAACGTATATACACAGATGGATGGATACGAGTAGCAGGAGATCGGTCGTCTTGGCGTTCATTGAAGGCGACCTATGTCCAGCAGTAGACCGATAAGGTGATGTTTGCCCTATATAGGAGAGTCACAATCAAGCTTGTACACTCATTTGATATAGCATTTCACTGATGGTAAGAATTGACCAATCTTCTTTGGCGGCTTAAAATAAGTCTTTATTGAGGCTCGCTTGAGAATATAGCCAATTTTATCAGTGACCCCTTTTAGGCTTACCTGCAATTACATTAGACTCGATAAAGTGCAAATCCTCCCTAGGGACCACCGATTCCTTCCAAGGATGATCCCTGAGGCTATTGAAATTAAAAAAAAATCCAAATTTCAATAGAGAAGATGGCTGGGTTCTTCCCTCTGCTTGGGACCCAGTGGTGAACATAATCAAATCAAAAAGTAAACATAACACCTCAAGACAGCAAGATATGATAAGTACTGTTTGCGGTAATCGGAACAAATATAATTATAATTCTTCGGGTACTTTTAAAGACATGGTACATCAGGACATTTGTCATCTCAGTCCAGCCGTGACCATGGTTGCTGTAAAGCTTCTGAAACGTCGGGCTGGATAAATAATTAAATAAACCGCGATAAAAACCGTAAAAGTAGTCTTATTGTAATGACTAATATTCGCGTAAACTTAAGACACAAAAGATTTTATCTCGGGCAATGAAGATAGCTCCTAGAGCCGTGTCGCGTATTTTTGGAGATGACTTAGAACTTGCAGCCTACAAGAGACGCACTGGTCATTTTTTACCTTGTAAATTAAAGATGAATACGGCGGTACTGAACGACTACTGAAGCAGTACGCCTAGGGAGGTTACGGAAATTTTTATTCAAGGATGAGAACAATTTACAATTGACTAACATTTTAACAAACACCGTATTTATGCTCAAAACTCTAAGAGAGTTTCGCAATTAGTCGACAGAGTGCAACGTGGGCATTATCCAACTTCAGTGATGGTTTGGTGGGGTGTTAGATATGGAAGGTTGTTACAATATATTCTATAATTTTATAATATGATTTAATTCTATAAATTCTGTAAAAGGAGGTCATATGGGGTTAAAGAGACTATTAAGGGTGTAGTTAGACTTTAGAATACATTTACTTGATCGTGGTCTTTCCACATCACAATCCAGGACAGACTTGCAATAGTACAAGAATAACAATGGGATTAATACAGTTTCTGGTGTTGGTTAGTAGAAAGTTGAGAGTATGAAGTCTTACCTAAGTAAGTCTAAGGTAAGTTAGACGAGACTCCGAGACTCTCGCCTGCAATTTGGATGGTCCTATATATATATATCCTTGTATTCAATATTTGAAAGATTATGGTTATATCATATCTTCACAATTTGTATATCTTAACAAACTGAAATTTAATGATCTGGTATTGAATCAAAAAAAGTTCAGCATAACCCAAAATAACATTATCAATAGTTAAATTTTATTCACTGTTTACCATATTAGCCGCATCCATTACGTTTCTGACAAACATCCCCACATTCATACAAACATTCGTATCTGACAAACATCACTACAATCATAATAACATGCTAATTGCGTTTGTGTTTATTACACCTCGCCCTTTCAAGCAGAGATAAGATCACTATGGACCTTACGCACAGCTACTAAGTAAATACAAATTTATATATATTCTAATACATATTTTTTCCCATAATATATTAAAGATTTAACACAGATGAACATCCCCAAAGTGATGCACATAGACAATGCATCAACAAATGTTGCAGAGTAATAACACCATGTAACGGTACATGTAAAAAAACTATAATGCACATTGACAATGTGTTGATGCATTGTCTATGTACATTATAGTTTTTTTGCTACAACTGCTACAAGGTATCAAAACATCGGCACATGTGTATCCAGATCCCATTCTTGAGAAGGTAGTTAAGGCCTTTAGTAACACCATGTTCAATAACCTACTTTCTTCCAACTTGCGAAGCGAACGTCTCAGTCTTCATCAGAGCTGGAGAATGGCCGTCGTCTAGTCCCGATCTTAATCCGCTGGATTATGGTTTATGGTCAAGTTTCAGAGTACAGCTTGATCAAAACGCCATGATAACTTGGAGTCCCTAAAATAATTCATATGATTAGCAGTTAAGAACTTCCCAATGAAAAAAGTGTGTGCTTCTATTGATAATTGGCTTCAACATTCAAAGGACTGTATTGCAGTGGATGGAAACAATTTCGAATAAGCTTTTTAAATTCTTAATTGTTTCATATTTGTGTATTAGACTAACACACTGTAAAAGTAATACATGTTATTTGTTTCATATTTGTGTATTAGACTAACACACTGTAAAAGTAATACANNAGACTAACACACTGTAAAAGCAACAAATGTTGTTTGCAATTTAAAAAGATTTATTTTTATTTTTTACAATATTTATGGCAAAACTAGGTACATAGGCCAGCATATCATTTAGAGCAAATTTTGCAACTTATAAAAGTGATTGTGCGAAACATGATTGACGATTGATTTATGAAGATACTGTATTATGTAAGAGCCCGACCGTGATATTTATGTCAAATATTTAATAATTAGCAAATAGTATGTTTATTTGTGCAAACTAAATCTTTTATGTTCTAACATGTATTACGGCAACTGCTACAATTTACAATCAAAGATGCTTTAAAATTTGACCCTGTAAGTACATTTGCAGGGCAGTTCGCGGTCTGCTTGGGGCTGTGGGTGGGAGGAGTCATTCGCTCGAGCTGAGGGGCTGCACGCGCACGGTCACGCGCGCGACGCGTGCTCGCTTGGCGCGTGTCTCGCCTCCGACCTGCTCGACAGTCCGCCAGCGCTCGGTTAGTACACAGAGAAATAGCGCTTTGCGCTATTTGTTGGCAACCCGATAGCCCATTGGGGTGGATGGAGTGAAGGAAGACAATAAATCCGCATCCGGGGTTGTCAATAGGCATCGGTCGCTATGCAATTAAAAAGAACTGCGCACTACTCCACTCTTAATATGCATAATTTATGTGCTGTTCCAAAATATGGCGAATAGACGTATTATATTGTGAGAGCTACTAGAATTCAGCGACTAGTGTTACGGGTTAAATTCTGACTCCATACACATCTAGAATTTGATTTAATTGGCATTTGTTAAAACATATTGAGGCAGCCCGAATTAGTGGAACCTATAAGGAAGTAATTTACACGAATTTGTGTCCACTAGCTCACAACCACCGGCGGTCAAATATGTGGCAAATGCGAAAAAAAGATTTTAGTTCCGTCATTTTCGTGTTAAGGAGGAGTGGGCGGGCTACTGAGCGCGGCAGAGGCACGGCGTGCGCGGCGACGTCACACGCCGTCTCCGCGCCTGTGCGCCGCAAGCCATCGCCTCTCCTGCCTCGCGTCCGCCACGCTCGCCAAGTGCGCCTTCTTGTGCACCGTGAGTATCCTTATTTATCCACGTTCATATTTTAAACGAACTTTTTCTATTTTTTCTGCTACGCCAACATAGCAAAGCTAAACATTAGACAATAATATCTTGAGTACTATAATCGTCTCAGCTGGCCCTATAGTGTATACATGAGTGATGAGCATGTAAGTTTTATTTGCATCTTGATTATATAAAAACACGCCACTTGCTTTATATTGCATTACTCGGTTGCCCTGGTAACACACTTGGAATTCTTCTTAAATGTTCGGTGATATCGCGGTCGCGCTATAGTTAATTCATTAGACATAGACGGATAACCGATATTATATTATTGATTTTGTCCGTAATGGGTATTGTGTTGAAATTTATATATGATATTGTTATCGTATTTTTCTTTTTTATATTAGGAAACGTTAGAAATGTTTGTATATACGTTTGTCACTTTTGTTTCCTCAAAAATTACTTGAGCACTGACATAGATTATAATCTGGAATAACAAAAAAAAAAATCTTCCTAACAAAATAAAAAATTATATATATATATATATATATATATATATATAAATATAATTCAATACTCTCTTTGTTTACTGTAGGTCCTAGCAGAGTTCAACGAGCATCACGAGCTGGCGTTCCGAGTGGGATTGTTCGCGCTAGAGATGGCGCGTCCACCTGCCAGCACCAAGGCATTGGAAGTGAAACTCAACAACCAGGAGACGGAGCTGGTGGCTCTCCTGAAGAAGCTGCCTACCGGCGCTGAACAATTGGCCTTAGCTAGAGAGAAAGCGGAAGAGTTACGAGATGGGTTGCTGAGGTAAAACTTTACACACACAGGTGATTTGGGGAATCATTTGGCGAATGCGTGAGAGCGCTACGAAAACGAGAGAAACGGAAGTTGAGAGATGACAAGTGAATCAAGAAGAATGTGAGAGTTACTCGAAATCTCAGAGAAAGATATAAGTTAGTGAAGCTAGAGAGAGAAGGATACAAATATACTTTTTACTACACATATTCAGTTTTTACAATCTTGTTTTAATGTGCATTCCGAAGTTGATCTCAAAAAGAAATGAACAGTTCGACAGCTTTTATTTTATTAAATTTAAAGTAAACAATATTGTATGATGTTTCAGAAATCGAGGTCCAGCTTTGTTACCAATCGCCTTGGCTAGTTTCCTATTTGAAGTGCTTGTTTTATCTGCAACAGACAAGGATAACAAACAACCCGTAAGTGCTCTTGGATATTATGTTTACTATAATTTTTCCATGAATACAATTTGTTTATTTGTATTATGAGGAAACAAATTTTACACACTGGATATTATTGTTATAATTGTATACTCATAATTCAATCAAAAACTTAAATATAGCGTTGATTTCAAAGATGCACTTGGCTGCCATATACAAATCTGTGTAAATTATATAATATTGCAGTCGAGATTACCGTCCGATGAAGTGTTGGGTTTCGAAGCGGCGGTGGCGGCCCTTGGGCTGAAGGCGAATGTGTCGGAGGCGGAACACCCGCTGCTGTGTGAGGGCACACGGCGGCAGAGAGGAGAACTGGCCCTCACGCTACTGTCCTTCTACAAGGACGATCCTGTAAAATTATCTAGAATTATGAACAAGGTACGTAGCGTTGTTGAAGTTAAAATGTGCTCAGAGAAGTGTTTAATACTTGTGGCATTGTTGCTTGAGTCACATAATACAAGAAGCGACCTCTTTATTGTTGCTTTCGTGGCTAACAGTAAGTGGGTCTGCACTCTCTTTATTCTTTAGCTATGGGGATGTCTAAGGGAGAGGGATGACCTTAAGGTAAAACGCCTGCTTGCGAATACGTTTCCTAGGTTGCAGATGACAGAAAAATCCTAGATCATGAGAGGTTGCATAAATAGTCTAACACATTTCGTGTTAATAACATATTATCGTTTCAGTTGCTCGATCGCGAAATTCATCAGTTAACTAAAGGTCCGATGGTGAGCATGTACTACACCAACAACCCACGTCTTGCCTACCGCGACCAGCCCTACCACGTTCACGCTGCACACGCGCACGTGACGTCACACAACCCGCCGCCGCATCATGTTGCGCACGTGCCCATACCGCAGCCGGTGAGTAATAAGGTTTATACTGGTCGTATTTAGGTTATAACAGTCATCTCAATATAAGCATGACATTCTCTTAATGCGTTAGGGCGAGCAGTTCGACATGATGAAATCTTAGCGCAGAGCTGATTTCGGACTATTATTTAGAAATTGATAGTATCAATAACGCCTTTTGGTCCGCGCAGGTTGTCTAACCCTAGAAACAATTATAGATATGGTATAGTAATCACTACAACATGAATGCGCAAGAATCGCGATTTGACATTGGCATGTATCAACACTTTGGTTTACCAAGTGTCCAGTCACCATTTTCACACCCTCATTTGCATATGTACGCAAACATCTCAACCAATCTTCTAATCTTTCGTCTAGCGCACTAAGGTGATTTGAAGCACGACATATACCTAACACAAGTTTTTTATTTTTAGCCCGGGCCGTGCTCTCTAGCCAACGAATTGGAACGTATGCGCGTAGCAGATGGCGACGGCTCGCCCCCCGTTATGACCCACGCCACGCACGTGACACACGTGACTCACGGCACACACGCTGGGCATGTGACGCACGTGACACACGCACCGCACCAAACTCATACTTCACATCAGAGCCATCAGTCGCACTCCAGCCATCAACAGCTGCCGAGGCTGAAAGACTCAAGGTAAGTACTTACACGGTTTCTTTTTCTGTGCACCTGGCGTTGTTGACGTGACACCGACTGAACACGTAACGCAAATTACGTACTGGTCGCAAAGCTTACAGCAGACGCTTAACTCGCATTTGAAAACATTAACATATACAAAATATATTTATTCTACGATCAGAGTAAATATGAATAGAGATTGTGATGCCTGTAAATAATTTAAAAAATCACATCATTTCAGGTATAAAGGTAAACGGCAGTATCCGTCCGTGCCGAACCAGCCATCCGAAGCGTCGGCCCACTTCATGTTTGAACTGGCAAAGTCGGTCCTGTTCAAGGCTGGCGGCTCGTCGAGTACGAGCTTGTTCACACAGACATCGTGCGCTAGAGAGCATCACGGTCCACATCGGTATGTTAATGCTATACAATAATAGCGAGTATAGTCCTTCCGTTATGTTATGATATGCGTGACAGGTGTTACTGATGCATCACTGAGACTATACACCTTACCGATTCATGCAGTGATGTTTTAAAATGCGGTACATACCGGTTAGATAGAATAATAGTTTGTTAATTTGAGTGAACAATGTTTCCTATTTATCATCACAACAAAATGAAACAATGTCTTATTAAGAGTTTGTTTTATTTTGAATTTACTTCAGTTCATTTTTGTTTAACAAAATTGAAAAGGCTCTGATTATCTCAACTGAGTTAACTTAAAATGATAGTCAAAGTACAAAGTACCTGAGCAGAGATCTTGTATCAAGTACAAATAAAAAATATAGTATAGTGTAAAGGTTGTTAATTTTTTACACACAATTCTATTTCAGGGGCCTTCATATGGCCGCGTTTCAATTAGGGCTTTATGCGCTGGGGCTACACAACTGCGTGGCCGCAAATTGGCTGAGCAGGACATACTCATCGCATGTCAGTTGGATCACAGGTAAGTTTAACATACGATACTGTTATAAGTTGATTATAGGATATTTTGTGAATATAAACTGTAACATTTTCCACCAATTATTTTAAAAAAGTAAGATTTGTCTTCAAACAAATAAAACATATATTATTATGTTTATATTTTGGTAAGCTTAGTAAAATTTAGTCCCACCAAATGAGAAATGGAATGGTATTGCATATTATTATTTGTTAACAGGTCAAGCTATGGATATTGGAGCACCAGCAATTTTATTTTTGATAGACGCGTGGGAAGGTCACCTTACTCCACCAGAAGCAGCAGGAATTGCTGATAAGGTATTATTTTCACAAATACAACATTCGGTGTTGAATACACAAACAATATTTGTGCCATAGTAGTAGTAGAAAAAAAAATATCAATGGTAGTTGAATGGCTACACTCTAACATAAAATGAGGTTACAAGTCTCTGGAGTGATAAAGCCTATGTTCAAGAAGACCAACTGTGAATCGACCATCGTCAGTAGTTATAATAACGTGTTTTGACGGCAGGCATCATCAGGTTGCGACGTGCACATGGTGCGCGCGGCGGCCGAGCTGGCGCTGTCAGTGCTGCCGCACGCGCACGCGCTCAACTACAACGAGATCCAGCGCGCAGTACTGCAGTGCAAGGAGCAGAGCGACGCCATGCTCGAGCGCGCCTGCCTCACTGTTGAGGCGGCCGCTAAAGGTGAGTCACTTTTTTCTACATGACGAATGCTTATGTTGCCACAGATGCGTTCGTTGACTGGTCATTTCGTCATGGTGCATGTGCCACTTACGGCTTTATGGCGTATCTTTCTAACGCTGACATATTTAACATACATTTTATGATGTACACTATGTGTTGCGGAACGTTGTGGTACTACATCTAATAAATGATAAAGACGCGGTGTGTACAGGGGGCGGCGTGTATCCCGAGGTGCTGTACACGGTGGCGCGCTACTGGCACGAGCTATTTTTGCGGCAGGCGGACGACGAGCCCGACGAGCCACAGTACCGCGCGCCACCGCCGCCTCTGCTGCCCGTGCCCTACCCGCTACCGTACCCGCTGCCGTCCTTTTACTACCCGCCACCTATTTACCAGCTGCAGGTACCAGAGATACATATAAAGACAATTTTATATATACATTAAATTAGAGGATTTACGTATAAATTCATAGCTATAAATACTTAAACGGCCTGCCTAGTAATGTGGGGCTTTGTCAAATTCTGCTCAGTCCCTTGCGGGAGATGGGTAAGGGTGACCAACACGTAACACATTCTGATTTGATTTTATGTTTTCCAGTATGGCGGCACAGCGAGCGCGCACCCTACGGGAGGATACGCGCTGCAGCCGTACTTTGTGCGCAGCATTGTGGCGCAGCCACATCCGCCGCACGCGTCGCTACAGCACCCCGCGCATGTGCAGCTGCCGCATCCTACTCAACATCCGGGGCAGATGCCTGCACAGCACCCGGGGCAAATGCCTGCACAACACCCAGGGCAGATTCCTGCACAACATCCGGGACAGCTGCCGGCACAACATCCGGGGCAGTTACCTGCACAGCATCCGGGGCAGATACCCGCGCAGCATCCGGGACAGATACCTGCGCAGCATCCGGGGCAGATACCTGCACAGCATCCGGGACAGATATCAGCGCAGCATCCAGGGCAGATACCTACGCAGCATCCGGGGCATATACCTGCGCAGCATCCGGGGCAGATACCTGCACAGCATCCGGGGCAAATATCTGCACAGCACTCGGGACAGATATCTGCACAGCATCCAGGGCAAATATCTACACAGCATTCGGGACAGATACCTACACAGCATTCGGGACAGATACCTACACAGCACCCGGGGCAGATATCAGCACAGCTCTCAGGGCAGATACCTGTACAGCATCAGGGACAGATACCTGCACAGCACCCAGCGCAGATACCCGCGCAACATCCAGCTCAGCTTTCGGCGCAACTGCCATCGCAGCATCCCGCGCAGCTGGCAGTGCAGCATCCTGCACAGCACCCTATCCAACACTCTGGACAGCATCCTGTGCAGCATCCCACTACGATAACAGTAACCGTGAGTATGATAATATACGACCACTTTGAAATACCATTGTATGTGTTTTATTTCATAATAATGTATTCTTAAACAGCATCCCACACCGATTCCACCGCCGTTACCTGCACCACATAGTTCCCCGGGTGTCAGTGGCGTAAGCTCGGCCGGCCCCTGCGCGAGCACGTCGGGCGTCTCTGTGGTGGGCGGGGCGGCACCACCCGCTCTGCCGCAGGCTCAGTTGCGGCGGCTACTGGCTGCTTACCGTGTCGGCATGCTGGCGCTTGAGACACAAGCACGTCGAGTGCACGATGACAGACCGCAGAATAAGTTCGGAAGGTATGCTCTTAGGTTTACGGACACAACTTGTAGTCTCAATGACATCATATTTGCGTTTTTTGCCGTAATTACCCATAAATGGGAGCGTGGCGTAAATGAGAGCGATGCATAGATACCCAGCAATACACACCCGGCGGCTTATCTGCGGCTGACAGGTGCGCAGATAAGTTCATCCTAGAGACACAGGCCTGACGGCCGACGAAGAATAATTTATTCTATCTAAAGAAGATAAAACTGAAGATCGTCAAAATAACAGTTAATTACAGTTAATAGCGCAGCACACAATCGTAACGCCTCGAAACTGCACTACGAGGGAGCACACTTGCCCGTGCTACGTACAAAGTTGCTTACGCGAATCCATTACATTTTTACATATCAATAAATTCCGTACAGCCACAAAATAAGTTTTCATCTCAAAAATTTGTGGTGTTGTAAATTATATTACGCCGTTCAACTTGGAATAAGGCGCTCCTCTAATTTCTAAACTTAAGTATTTCGTGACCATCTACGCGTTTTCTAGAAACCCCCCATACGGCGAGCACGTGAAGTGGTTGCTCCGCATCTCCAAACGCTTAGGTGCGACGTATTTGCACCAGTTCTGCGTGTGTGCCGTTAACTCGGTGGTATCGCCGTTTGTGCTGTACGAGCTGTGTGTGGAGTCTGCGCACTGGCTGGCGCGCGGCGGCCCGCACCATGTGCTAATGCAGCATCTGCGAGGTGCGCTAGCGCCGCTCGTGCATAAGTGTCAGCAGATGTGAGTACACTGATAGATGATATATGCAACAGTTTCACAAGTCAGTGGCATCACTATAGTGTCATCGCGCAGGCATTAGGATTCAGAGGGTTCATTGATAACAACCAAGAAAGTCAACAAATAGTTAAAATCAACCTTTTTGCTCAAAATCGTCAATTGAGGACAGCCATTGTTATTGTTTAACGACTATTTTTTCTGACACATCTTACATATCTAAAGACATTCTGAAATAAAATAAAAATACTGTTTATTTTGTTTTTTCCTAAATATAATATATATAGTCAAAATATGTTATAACTGCTTCGGTATTCAGCCTAGAATAATATACCTAATATACAAACATCAGGTTTAATTGTTAATATGTTTAATTTCGTAAATTATTGATATTATATATGGGAGACCACAAATACTATGAAAAAGTCGACACCTCCGGCAGTGAGAATTTCTATGCAAATTTACGTCAATTAAAAAGAATATATCAAGGGAACAACAAACCTTACAGATCCTATATAATAACATTTTCAGTTGACAGGTAACTGAAAATATTAAATTTGTAGGAGTGGCTACCAACTAGCATTGTTTTAAACTTTTCAGTGAGCAGTCTAGTTTCTTGTCCTTTTAATAAAAAAATATTAAATATTTTTATAAGTCATATATATTTTTGCAATTGTCATTAAAACCATCAATTTTTGATCTTGTGTATGTCAAGAAAAAAGCTATCTCGATTTAGAGGTATCTAACGACACATACATAAAAATCCCTCAATCCGTTTATTACAAACAAAACATTTTAAAGTAATGATAAAAATGACGTATTTCATCCGATTATTCTCAATAAATGAAATATTGCTCTAAATTACAAAATAACAATATTAGCTTCCCAGAACAGATAATAACTTCAATATATTTTACAGGTACATTCAATGTATTCATCAAAAATTGTATCATTTGACGGCTGTCGAGTATGAAGAATTCGTTGGCATCGTTTTATCAGCACGGACGGCTTTTCAATTGACTCCAGAGGGAAATACACAGTTCAAGGAGTGGTTAGCGTCTCTGCGAAGGTGAACTTCCTTTTTTATTGTACACAGGATAACTTAATAATGTTTATTAACCTATTTAATTATAGAGTTAATTATAAAACCTTTATTTAATGTAGCATTTATATATCTAATATCCAACCTTCCAGTATTGTGTTAGCTACCACTTTAATTATGGGACGGCACACTTCCACATTTATTAATAAACTAAATGAGTGTAATACACATTTGAAAATAAAGTAAAATATTTTAAATAATAATAGGAGATGGTAGATCGGTTTTCCCCAAACGGGACCGTTTATCATCTATGCTATGGAAAAAAAAAATACAATTTTAAAAAATAATGACAGGTCGAAGTCGTGCAAGAAGGACTTGTGGACGCAGCTGAATGCAGCACTACAAACCAACAGCAAATGACGGCGGCAGCTGGTAGTCTGCACCGCGCGCTGCGGGCGCCGCACGCGCTCGCGCCGCGCCGTGCACACGCTCTAGCCACGCCCTCACGCACGCACACACCGACACGCCCCTTTACACACAAACACACATGCTCGAGTAGCGGATCCATCCACTGACCTCTGTATAACTGGATAAGGGATAGTTGATACATGGGGAAGCATTTTAAAAGTAACTCCTATACTGACGACAGTACTATATTGAACGTTATCATGTCTAATGGTAGCTTCCAATTATGTCTCAACTGAGCGCGTCCATGTGCTGTAAACCTGTATTTGAATTTATTTGCCAGTATCAAGAACCCTGGTAAAAGATTCAAGTCGCGTCAATGGCGAAATACAGTATCAGCTATTCATTTAAATATAAATCAATGTCAGCACATTAGGCCGGGGATATATGTCCTATTAGTTGTCGGATTGCCAGATCACACAAGGTGAGACTATCTTATCCGGCAGTCAGAAAACATTGGTATTGTTAATTTGTTTGAACAGTCAATACACGTGTTATCGGTTTGTATATAGTAGTTAAATCGCGGGTTGTTTTGGAACATTAAAAATTATCATTAGGATTTTTCAATTTTTAATAAGAGTCCAAAGTTGACGGTGTTTCACCCGCGGGTCTCTGAGAGCACGATACGTGCAAACACTTGTGCAATATAATACTTTGTAGATGGCTCTAATCAATGTAGATTGCCGCTGTAGTATATCGGAAAAAAGAACACTATTGTTGGAAATAGAGATGAATAGATATATTCGGTTTAAAATATAATATAGACATATCCAACACAAAATCGGACGTGTATGTCCCGCCTTACGTGCCACGCCGAGTGCAATATCTAAACGTATGGATTGGACATTCGGTTGCCGAGTGCAGAGTTCAAGTGTCAATTCCATTCCAGACTTCACTATTGCGTATTGCGAAATGTGTGGCGATTTACACATCACATACGTGGGAAGTGCGGTCGGCGACGCACGGGACGGCGCTAAGTCCGTTCCGAGCGCCACTTTGAATACCTCACGCTGATAGTGGTATATTATATATGCTCTACTTACATCACAAAAACGGTAATTTATGGAGCAGTACTGACACGGAGGCGCATATCAATTAGCCCCCTTGTAAAACGCGTGTCGTTATAGCGTCACATTTGACGAAAGTTTGCCGTATGGGTACTCGATCATGTCAATATTGTCTGAACACTTTAAGATAGACCATGTAATTGTTCGAAAGTATAGCGGACCGAAAAGTAAACCTGTATAGCAATATACATCACAACACATTGTAACGGGTGTAAGATAAATTGGCCTCATGCAAGTGTTCAGCAACTTAGTTGTATTTGCTGGTCGATTTTGCGAAACTCTGACAAGTGTTGTTGTGACAGTGTCAGTTTGGCACAATAAAGGCATAAGTTATGGAATAACCCGAACAATTTTATCATAAAAAAACCGGAATCATATGTTCTGTGAATAAAAAAGCTTTACAACTTAAGCTTATTTCGCATTGATATGAAATCATATTTTACATCCGAACGTTGCTCTTTTTAGGTATAGAATTGATGAATTTTCATGTGGGGGGTAACGGAAGACAATACAGAGAATGCAATTAAATTTATCCCGTGACATCACATTGGTCGCCGTGAACGCTATACACTTGTCTAATTATTATGTCCGGACGTTGCTTTTCGTTATCGAAATGACTAGAAGAACAATACCAGTAGCGCACTCTACTGTAGATTTAGTGAATTGAATAATATAGGTTAATTTTGTTTTTTTTTCTTTTTTATTTTTACTGTAGTTATAATTTATACAACGTGGTCAGGCTTAAAAATACCTCTGTTAGTCATAATTAAAACGCTAAAAGGCGATCGATCTCAAGTAGGAAGGACACAGCGGGTAATGTTGCTAGCCTCAAAAGCTGGGTCCCACAAGAATGAGCTATGGAAATTGTCACCATTTTTTTATAATGACTAACGAGCTCATTTCATGGTTGTGTTCAAATTAATTTGAAATAAGAAGATAGCAACATTGCTCATTGTAAAGTGCATATTCTGAATTATATAGAAATTATATATTTACTTGTGAAGTGTCTCCCCAAATTAATGAATTTTAAGTTTTTGTTTATAAAATTGCTTACATTTTACCTGTAATACTAGTGCATACATGAAATGTTATACACACACTACGTACATTAAATGATTAAACCGATGGAGTAGTTGCACTTTCCCGATTAAACCTTTACAAGTAAATAAATAACCTAAATGTTCGTATCATTAAGACTTGAAAGTATATTTATGACAAAACATTACATGAGCATCACAGAAATTGCACAAATGTATCGGGCGTATATTTGTGTGTTGCTTGATTCTTAAGTTTTAAACAGTTCATAGCTAGTCAGGTTTTGAGGTCAATTTTATTCATAGCTTCAATAGAAAAAGAAACAATTACTTTAGTTCTTTTTGTTAGCTTAGTTAATTATACTTTTCGATCTCTTGGTGTAAATCCAAATAAAAAATGTTAATCATGCTGCACATATATTCAAATTTTGAAACATAATTGGAAACTTGTACTATTTTAAAAATAAATAAATTGGCAATATTTGTGTTGTACATTGTATAAATAGGTTTATCGTTATCTGTAACTATCGATTTTTGTGCAAACATTTCTATATAAGTTGCACAAAAAAAAAACTGAAATTGAAATACCTTCAGTGTGAGTGTTCCTGGACTTCATTCTCGTCATGTGTTAAACGCAAGCAGAGACGTGTTTCACCGACTGATATAATCACTTATTTATTAACGAATACATAAATACCTAGTCTATATCGGATATTATTTTACGGGTACTTATTTAAATACTTAAATGTAAGCCAAGGACTGTCATATTTTACATTAAAAAATAAATGTATCTTGAAGAATTGGAACAGGCGACTCACACAAAGCCAGACCGAGCTCACACAAGGAACTTGGAGAAAGTATTGCCCACTGAGTGCTACATAGCGGTGTTAATTTCCATTAGAAGATGGATAAAATATATTTACAGAGGACACTGTACTGGGTCTTTGAAAGGACAGTAGAGCACTGCTGTAACCTTGTCTTGATTAACATTTTTTATTTTTCTTTTTCTGCTATGTCCAACTGCAACATGTAATATGTTACTGCATCTGATTCCCTCAATTAAAGTAAAACAATAAAAACGTGATTGGCCAAGAAGCCAATAATGTTCTCTAGTGAACTCTTAAAGATCTCTTTCTTATAACAGTAGCAATCAATTTTTTCTTTTTGTTTATAGCACTATTTTAATTTTGGCTCTATTGGAGTTCTAAAGAATATTATTATTTAGCTGAAATGTACCCTGAGAGGTTATTTAAATAAGGCTAGACGGGCGTGCATATTGAACGATTCTGTTTATAAATTAAGTGGGAGACTCAAAGCTGTTGGAATTTTTAATAATAACTTCGGCCACACCGAGCAGCGATGCAATAGTGTAAAAACTTGAAAATTAGATTAATGTTACACGTAGATACTAAGCATTCTCTTTAAAAGTACACATTATGGTATTGTAAATAGGTTATATTCGCTCGTTCTGTTATTGCATCTCGGTGGGAGTTGAACTTATTAAGAGACCTTTGGACAGCTGTCTCATATACGTCGAGGAAGGCGAATTCGCTCTAAGTTTGGCCATAAATAAGCTGGCGGCGAAGGTCGACTGTCATAATCGGGTACTAAAAAGTTTGAAATTGATACAATAGTCCCTTTTGTACTAAATTGGCTAAGATGTTTCAAATGACCTAATTGTGTCATTAGACTACAGATTTATTAGGCAGATTGTAGACGATCGATACACTATTTTTGATATTCTCTTGTCGAAATTTGCAGTTTCACGGATGTTTAATTATTAACGCGTTGAGAAAAATTTTGTGCGTTTGATTAACTATAGGAGTTTTATTTACAAGTTTATATTGTAATGCAACGTAGTCGGGCGCCTTTGGAGTATATAGAATAATGTTATAAGGATAGGACGGGGCCGGCCACAGAAGTCATTCCAATGCCAGGGGCGTGGAGACTTGAGAGCTGGAGCGTCCACACCTGTATAAACTGACCCGTATATGCGACGCCATCTTGTAAAATTTTCATAGGCCAATTCTTTTACCTAGAGCCACCCTGGAGAGATCGGTTACTAACTTACTACAGACAGCAAGACATTTGCAACTGTTTTCGCTTAGAAGTGGACGTAATCTCCTGATCTCAAGTCTCCTAGTACAGGGGCACAATTAGGGATCCAGTGTTGCCAGGTAGTCGGCTAGTTAAAAAAAGGAAATAGTTATAGTAAGTTTAAGATCTTCCACCATCAAGCAATATTTAAATATATCATATTATAAAAGTAGTGAGTATATTGATAAATGTATTTACGATTTTATAGAATTTTGTATTTTAATAATAATTGTAAAGGCAATGTGTTGAGAGGACATTTGTGTGTTATAACTTCAGTTTGTGCAACCTGACAAAATGAAGTAATTTAACAGAGACTCCGTACTCCACGCTAAACTATTTTCCTTGTTAACAAAATAAATGCCAAAATCGATCTAATACTAGAGAAGTGTATGTAGATCAAATAAAACACGAATTCCAGACATGCAGTCTATTGGCATTAATTTGATTTAATGTTAAAACGCTAGACTAGAAACACTACCCAGAAACACCAATTCAAAGATATATATATACTTGGGTCGGACAGTATAACATTCAATAAAACCGTATTCAGAGTACAGCCTAGCGAAGTATCGAAGGATTTGTAACACAAATATGGTTTAGAACTTTTATCTATACGCCTCGAAGCATAAAGAAAATTATACATAGTTTTTGGTCAAAGTGTTGCCATTGAACTTAATCCGTTCTTGAGTATACCATAAGGGATTATTACACATCAGCTTGGGCATGTAAAGGGAAAGGATATGTATAATTAGGGTTTTAATACTTCCAATATATCGCACCCTCGGTGCAACATAGACACAATAGGCTGTTTTGTAATTTTACAGGAGCAGACTTGCAAGTTTTTTTTGCATTTATTTTTTTATCTGTGGTAGGTTAAAAATATAATATAAATTGTTTAAACTTTTTACTACAGTTTTGGGTAAAATGCTGATTTAAATTGTTACAAAAATACTAATAAATAACAAAAAAATGTGACCTAAGTAGTTACTTTGTTGCACTAAGATTTATTTACTTTTATGATTTTTACAATATAGTTCATAAATGAAATTTTCTCAATAAATCAATTAACGAATAAAAGGAAAACTAAGCAGTTAAAATCTTATATATATATGCTATGCTGGGTAGTCCAAGCAATTGGACACTTTAACATAGTTTTAGTTTTAATCTAATCTCATTAATCAGTATTAGCGCTTAGGAAATTGTGAAAAGTAAGTATTATTAAATATAGTTAAACAATTGGTGCTGCAAAGGCACTTCTTAATTTTGGATTTTATAACCAATGTCATTGTTGCGCCAAAATATCTGTAAGTTGTTTAGGAGAATTGGAGGTTTAAATATAGATGCTTTTCTTGTTCCATCATGTGAAAAGAAAAATGGTCAAATACTTTTGTGCGGATGCTGTTCCAACCTACGTTGTCATCCAGGCACTACTGGTCAGTTAGACTTTGTTGGCACTTGCGCCAACTAGTATGATTTTGTACCACTTACGCGGGTGTCTTTGCTTTCCCAGACGAAGATATGATTCGTAGACATTTTTTTTTTCATATTTAACTCTATTTACAATTTTGGCTATTTGTGTCTATTGCACCGAAGAGAGGCGTACATCATAGACGCGTGCCGCAAAAATTATCGTCGTTGTAACTCTTTGCATTGGAATGATGCGCTTGTAAATGTAAAAATGTGGCGTGAAAAGAAATATCACCGATGTAATTCGTTTCTTATTTGGTTCAAATCTGTTTAGAAGATTCATTCGAACAAGTCTTACAAGCCACCATCTCTGGGGCCTTGCTATGCCTTTTATTTATGAAAGGTCCATGGCCTATAAGTTCCGTTAGATCAGTGGTGGACCAGTAAAAAGAATGTACTGTCTTTTCATCCGTTCCAGGTTTAAAAGTAACTTAATTTCTTATCACGCCACCATTTTTGCCGTCGTTTGTTGCCAGCCTCTTCGTAGTTTAGTTAAATTATCCTTTATAAAGTAGATGTTTACGTGCATACCTTTAAAGCGTGAATGACTTCTGCATTCAGTAGTTAGTGAATTTTTAGAATGCTAGTTAGTATAAATTGACACTCGTAACAGTTGAAGAAGTGCTGTGGAGATTCGGATTACTTGTTTTGAATTATCAAGTCTAGCAAAACTTAATTTGGTTACTGGTCTGTTGATAATGCACTTTGAGTTCTGTTGTGTATTAATTAACTTTTGGTATGAAAATTAAAAAAAAAGAATGCTCGCTGTAAGTTAAAAAAAAAACGCAATTTGCAGTCCCACGTAATCTTGGGATTTATTGTAATGTTCGTAACAACTTGCCGTCCATGTTTATTTTGCGAATGTACAGTTTTATTTCCCCGCCATAAGTCCTTTTAGTCCGAATATTATAAATATATTTACATTCGAGTTTAAAGAAGTACGTTATTTTCCTCGATGGGCATTATTGACATGGCATCTTATAGTTATAGGAGATGTTTTGTCTCCATAGCACGGAAAGTGCTTTGAAAAGTTTGTCTCAAAGAAATATTTTTACACATAAAAACATATTAATTAAAATTAAAAAAAAAAAAAATATAAAATATACCGTTAGTTTCGTAAATGTAAGCCGTTAGTATGGAGCATATTTTAAGTCCTTTAATGCATGTCTTAGTAGTAATTGACCCAGTGTGGCCATGTTGGGAAGAGTTCGTAATTCGTTGGCGTTGTGGTACGTTCATTTGCAGGTTTATTAATTACATTTCATACATAAACTGTCGGTTTAGCAATGGACGAGCACAATCATCCGATTATAGGATCGCGAAGATCTATGTCGGACACGACGTGGATCGGACATACAGCAAGTGATAGATCAAATAGCAATGAGCATGCGACTCGGTGTCAAGCATAGATCGTTTGAAGGCGTAAACGCCATGAGTGCCTATAACTTATAGACAAATAGAGTACCCGTCCCTCCTTATGTCGTATATGTATGTCCCTTCCACAATGTCCCCGAGTTCCGTGAAAGTTGACGATTAGGATGACACCCTGACAGCGTTCGTTTTATGTCAAACGGTATTGGATCTGCGTCACATCACATATTCCTCTACAAGTTAGTTGTCTTAAATTTCAACGATGCATAATGATTTTATACATCTGGATTGTAGTTTAATTACACTTTATAAGTGTGGTATCTCCGCCTATTTAAATATGTAACCATTGCAGTCGGATGGCTACCTATTAGTACGTAATATAATATAGTTTTATCTTCCATATCGCATCGGCTTTGCACGAGGAAGTAGGGTGAAGCTCAACTGTTTGATATTTGTAAAACGAGCCATAGGTTTTCCTTTTCGATTCCATTTACTTTTTTTATATTCACTGCACAAGCAGTTTCTGCTTTACCACGTGTCTTCGGTAAGTTGACAGTCACTTATGCAGGACGAGAGACTGACAGGAACATTAAAATAGTGAAGTGTAAAATCTAAACGAGCAGGATGTCCATAAACAACGTTGCACGTCTCGATAGTATACGGCGCTCGACTTTTTGACATGGTCTAAAACGTTCTTATGGCATCCTGTACAGTGCTAGAAGTGCCCATACATTTTATATATTATATTTATTAAATAGCACTAGAAATTTTGCTCCGTTTTCGCAAATGGTTGTAATAATATAAAGTAAAGTTATTATAGTCAAATGATAGACTGTTATGCACCATTTCCGGTCTTACCGAGTCGGATGCGTGTTGTCGCTTCCCATGCGAACAACGTTACTCGAACTGAAAACTTTGTGATGACAAGTTTCAAGAAAAAGCTTGCTGTTGTGTGAGTACCCACAACGCGCGTCCGGCGTCCTCCACATTTCCTACTTGCAATATCTTCCCACTATGTATGTTTTGACTCGAACTCGAAATGTTTTTAAAGTAGATAATTTTTATTATTACTTTTACGGTTACATCTAAGTCTTTTTTGGCAAAATATTTGAAGTAACATTATTTAATTATTCAATATACTTATTCTATATTCAAGAATGACTTGTTTTATTTGAATCCCGTTTATTTTTGAAATTTAGATTCTTAGATAGTACGTAAGAATTAATTTGAAGTTATGGAATAAGCGCGCTTATGAAGAATCCGAATCGAAGACTTAGGTGGATTTTCAACCTGTATGATTTCGGGAGTTCGAAGCTGTTAAACGATTTCTCACTTGTATTTCACTGCAATATAATACTAGCCACTTGTTCTACATACTATAATTTCTATAAATAATTAATTTGTAAACAAATATTATTTTGGAAGTAAAGCTCATTAAAAATATATTGCTAGCGATATTGAATGAAATATTCTTTATTGTGCACACCAACAAACAAGACAATTGTACCTAACATAGTATAAATGTAAATGCACACAAAGGGGGATTATTACTTAATAATTTCTTCCAGGCAACCTTTGCAATAGGAAAAAATATATATACCAGATGGAGGTAGTGCACAGTCGAGCTATTATAGTAAAATCTGTTACGCTATTAGCATAACAAAACGAATATATAATTTTAAAATATAAATAAAATATTAATACACATATTACGTATACACAACACATATACATGCTTATATACTGTTATGCACCATTATATATACATAAACAATGCAAGGTATTATGGAATTACAAAATAATTAAATAGATAAATACATATTACATATAATCTATGAACCCGAATTAATTCAGGTTTGTCAGTCGAGGTAGTAAACTTTTACCGTGGATTTAAAATGATTAATAGTTTTTGTACGTTTAGTATGGATAGACAAAGAGTTCCTAAGTGAAATAGATCGAGCAGTAAATGACGACTTAAAATATTTAGTGTTGTGTAAAGGGGTTTCTTTGGCATTTGGCGTACGAAATATATTTTTTCTTTTAAATAAATAGGTGTTCTAGGCTCGAAAAGGATAGAGTATAACAGTGTAAGTATACGGACATTTCGACGCGCACGAACTGGCAACCAGTTAAGTTTCGAACGGTATTGCGATATATGTTCATATTTTCGTACGCCGAAAATGAACCTTATGGCCATGTTTTGTAAGCGCTTCAGTTTGTTCAGCTGCTCCTCTCTCAGGTTTACATAACAAGTATCGGTATAATCAATTATAGATAAGAGTAGTGATTCCGAATTAAAATTTTAGTCGAAATAAGAAGAACATAGGCGCCTAGTAGAATGCCACGCTGCAAATACCTTCCTACTGACTTGCTTAATATGATGACAACTATAGCTTATCATCCATATATACACCGAGATTTTTCACAAACTTGCTGCAGGGAATAGTTGTTCCGTTTAGTGTCATCTTTGGAAGATTGTCCCAGTCAACCCTTGCAAGCAATCCAGGACCGCCAATAATTATGGTTTGTGTTTTGACAGGATTTGAAAGCAGACCATGAAGTTCGTTCCGCTTACACATTCTGACCTAATCTCTATATTTATTGTGTCAATAGCACAGGGCAATTTATCTAAGGCCGACTGGGTAAAGATTTACACGTCGTCCGCGTATAAATGAAAATAAGAAGAAGTAGAATGTATTAGATTAGTTTAGCTCGAGAGCATTTGGATAAATGAATAATGTTAGCACATTTCCAAATACTTGGAAATACGCTGCTATCTATAGAAAGATTAAAAATATGGACAAGAATAGGAGCTAGATCATTTAGGATAGGAATAATCATTTTGCGACTTGTACCACCTTCACCAACAGCATTTGAAGATATTAACATAGTTTGCTGCTGGACTTCACCTATAGTTAAAGGTCTAAACGATAAAGATTGAAAGTCGGGGGATGATAAGAGAGTAAAATACTTCAGGGTTTGGGATTTAGTCATTGGACCAATAGGAGAAACAGAAGAAGAAAAATGGTTATTTAATAAGTCTTTGTCCATTAAATAACTTATGTTTTCCGTATCGTTAGAAAAAGCTAAGCTTTTACCCACTCCAAGCGACTTAAGAAATTTCCAGACTACCTGGGTGTTCGTTTTCAACAGACGCATGAAAATGACGGCGCTGCGCATCACGACACATAGATTGCAACAGTTTCTCAGTGCAATATATTTAGTACGATTTTCATCAGAACAGCTTTCCTTATATTTCGCTTTGGCAGCGTGCTTCAAATTAATTAATGTTTTTAAATCCTCTATCAACCACGGTGCTGGAAGATGTTTTATTCTTACGGGCTTTACAGGTGCATGTTTATCGTGAAGCTCTGTGATTAGTGAATTAAATATTTGAATTTTTTCATCCACTGTATCTGCTGCAAACAATTAAGACCAGTCTATGTTTCGTGCGTATTCTTTCAAATCGTCAATTTTTAGGGCCGAGAAATTACGTTGCAGGAGGATTTAGTGCTTTATTTTTGGAGAAAGAATGTTATATGTTATATAAATTAGAGTATGATAAGAAAATAAATCAGCTGAACACTGTCCACATAATTAAGGGAACACACAAATGTTAAATCCAGCAAAGATGGAAGACAGCCAGGAAAGGACTGGGTGGTTTCAAGTGGCAGCATATGGATATTACAGCTATCCAAAATGGATGTTAGTTTTTTTTTTATCTACTATCACCCCTGAGCATACAAGTAATAAATCCTCCCATTAAAATTGTGTGTCAGTAGTTGGGAGTAAACTTCAAGAATATGCTCAAGGATGAGAAGGAGTCAACATGACTTGATGGGCAATAAAGAACATCAAGGAGAACTTTAGTACAAAGTGATAATCGCGCTTTAATTATCAAATATTCAGGTGAATCGAATGGTGAGAGTTGCCCGATGAGCTGATGACAGCGTATGGAATGTCGTGCCGAAGATAGATCGCAACATCGCCACCGTCTTTTCCTAAGCGATCTTTTCTAATAAATTTAAAATCTGGTAACATGTAACAAGTGGATGGGAGGCAGAGTTTGAACCATGTCTCGGATATTAATAATTAATAATAGCATATACATTTACACCGCAAAAAGAAGTAAGCATATCGGAATAATGCGCAGGTATGCTCTGAGCATTCATATGCAACACATTAAATTTTCAGTATCACAAAAAACTGAATCTAAATTATTTTTAAGAGATTCAAACTAACTATAAACAAATAGCACTAACAAAAAACAAATCTATTTTGAAATGTTTATATTTTTAATTAGAGTATAAAAATACTTTACTATCTACGTACATACTGTTTATCGGTACATTATTTTATCGCTCTGAAGCAATCTTATTCAGGTCGAAGGGTAGCAATTAGATATGTTTATTGTATATAATTATGAATATCAGTATGTGTTTGACAACACATTCTCTTACGTTGTTTTCATTTCATAAACGTGTAAAGGAAACTGCACACTTAATTGATATTATTAAAAAACGAGTGTACTTAAGACTAGACTACTGATATAAACCTAATGTTAACTTTCTTTTGCGCGTTGGTTTTGGACGCTGCGGTGCCCTGTTATATGTGTAAGATAAACTAATAACTAATCAGTAAGATACTACAATTATGAAGTCTTCGGTGAGCGAGAGAAACCTTTTGAGAGAAACCTCTACAGAAAGCTGTAGGATTGCTTGACCTGTCTCACATGCCGGCAAAAATATAGGTACACTGTCGCGCTTCGTGCGGTTTATGAGAGGGAAGGAGGAAAGGTACAACGGAAGGACCAATCATGCGGGCTTCTATGGCAACGACAGACACCATAAGATACCACCGACTTTCTATTTGCCCTTTTATAATAATTCCTATTCAAAAAGAAATAAACTAAATAGGTACACGCTACCAAAATAAGTAAATAGTAAAAATATAATAAAATAATATTAATTTATTCTGTTGGCTTAAAGTATACGTTCCTCATTACTCAGCCACATCCCACGACTGGCGGGCGTGTCAGATAAATGTGGATTGTTCGCTACATATCTGACTAAGTAGTTTATCTGAACCTCAATATGAATCTTATCTAAGTACAAGTACAGGAGGGTATTTAAATAGCTGAGTGACCGTTAGTAAATGGTGTTGCTAAAGTTTTCGTAGGAATCATGTTTTTGTCCGTCAGCTTTCATCGTCGTCATCTTTGGGAGATTTCTACAAAATACAGTTGTCGAATGAGAAATCAGAGGTATTTCTTTCCAGGTAGGTTCAATTGGCAGTAGGTTGATCAATAGTCCAATAAAAAAAACGTCTCGGCCGTGGCCTAATTACCAGATATATATTATATAGTAAATATGCAAGAAAAAAAGGTAGATAACAAATTAACGTGGAGTATCTATCTACTTAGTCTGGCCATAATACCGTTACAATAAAAAATAAAATAATATTACATTTGAATTTGGAATCTGTTATTTTTATACGATTGTTCATTGTGATTTCTCATTTTCGCCAATATACGATATATTGCGATATTTAAATGGAGTGGGATGATAAAGAGAACAGAATCGCTGTGATTACATTACACCACGTAAATATGGAGCCAATACACTTGGCAATAGTCAAATGTTTGTGTACATAACACACGGTGTGTACATAAACAAGTTTCTCTGTTTGTGACAGAGAAAGATGTGGCCGTCCACGTAGTGTTCGTACGGAAAAAATATCAAAGCAGTAATGAAAAGAATGCCAAGAAATCCTGTCTGAAAGCAAAAGATTTTATCTCGGGAAATGAAAATCACCTACAACCATGTCGCGTACCTTAAGAGATGACTTTGAACTTGCAATGAACGTCAATAAGAGGCGCACTGTTCATTTCTTAAGAGATAAATTAAAGATGAATAGGTTGGTAAAATCGACACAAATACTGAAGCGGTACGCAAAGGGGGTAACAGGAAATTTTAGTTTACAGATGAGATTTTTTTTACAATTGAGCAACAATTTAGCAAACAAAAAACTTTCCCAACTAGTCGACATATTGCAACGTGGGTATTATCCGACTTCTGTGATGGTTTGGTGGGGTGTTGAGTACGAAGGAGTGACTGAGTCATATTGTTGTGAATAAGCTATCAAAACATCGGCACAAATGTATCAAAATACCGTTCTTGAGTAGGTAGTTGAGCGTAGATAAGCCCCTTAATGACACCGTGTTCAATAATCCAATACGTCCTTCCAGCAAGACTTGGGACCAGGTCATACAGCTTGGTCTACCCAATCTTGGTTAAAACGAACGTTCAGAACTTGATCAGAGTTGAAGACTACCTCTCATCTAGTCCCGACCTTAATCCGCTGGATTATGATTTATAGTCAGTTTTAGAGAATACATCTTACAGTCCCTAAAGCAATCCATAAGATTGACAGTGATGAATTTCTCCATGGAAATAATGCGTGCTTCTATTGATAAATGGCCTGCCTCTACGGACTAATCTAAAGGACTGTGTTACAGCTAAAGGAGACCACCCCGACATGCTTTTATATTTTTAATTATTTTACATTTGTGTATTAAACTAACACATCGTAACAGTAACAAATGTTATTTGCAATTTAAAAAATTTCTTTGTTACAATGTTTATGGCAAGACTAGGTAATAAACTTAATGATTTATGGAGGGACCAGATGACTAATCCAGAAGTTTCTAGAACTAAAAAAACTGCCAATATTTTTATTCAAATTCCACTAAAATCGGTACAGTTTTTTACATTAGCCCGGACAAACACCGTTTTTTTATTCTTTTACTACAAAATCGGTACAGTTTTTTACATTAGCCCGGACAAACACCGTTTTTTTATTCTTTTACTACAAAATAATGTATGACAAAATATGTCACGGGCACTCAAACGCCATTTATCTTCTGGACTAGGAGGTTGTATGTTATCATCTAGCAGGATTTTACCGTTCGCACCCTTTGGTCACATAATAACCCGAATTTCAATTCTAAACCTTTCGATAATGCAAGTTTCGATCTAATTTAAATTACTGTTCCGTGTGTAACGGCCTAAATAACTACCGTGTAATAGTCTGGTTTCAAATTAACACGGAAAAAGTGTAAGACTCAAACAACTTGAACATGCCTCGGAGTTTTGTCTATCCGAGTCCGTCCAATGATGACCAAGTCATGATTAGAGTTGCGCGTACCCACGACCCTCTGGCACGGCCTTGCGTACGCGTACCTACCTGACCATAGTTGAGAGATCTCAATGATTACTTGACAAGTTGGAAAGTTACAGAAAGTCTGACAATTAAATTAGAATTAAAGACAATACAACTAGAAGAACGTATCCTTAATAGTTAGGTACTTGATAAATATGTGACGCTATCTCATGAACAAACTTTTATATTTATTTGGCACACAACATTGTTATTGCCGCCAACATAAATACTGCGTATGGAAATTGCCGGCAATAAGCAAATGGAATTATCAACTTGGTGTGCGAAAACATATCACTTGTTATTAGATTCGATGCAAGTAAATTTCAAAGTCATTTGATAAAACATTCATTCACCTTTTCATCTCAAAACATTCTGCGTAATAGGTTTTATCATAATATATTTTAAGACACAAGAAGCACCTACCCTTTTGTTTAGACTTGTTATATTTTTGCTGTTGTTTATTATGTTCAAAAGTAAAAAGTCCGAAGAACCTAATGTCCTTTAAATTTTTCTTTAAAAAAGGTGACTATAGGAGTCCATTAGGTTTCTTTGGGTATTCAGCCGCGAGCCCCACACACCCATAGGATTGGGACCAGTTCCCACTTGACCGGTGGCAGTCATTAATGCATTTCCACATGCAAGCAAAATGCTCCCTCAAGAATGCCCTGGGCAGTTGTACAACAGACCGTAGTAAGACATAGGTAGTACGGTCTATTTATTACTTAGTGTTTTCCACAGTGAAATTTGGTGCATTTTGTAAAGCTTCTGATGGCTCTCAACTTACACATTCCGATTATGAAACTATTTTTATTCATAAAACAATTTATGTACACAGATAAAAAGCTTATGTACTAAAACGAGACACAACAAACGGCAAGTACATTTTTATGCAGTGTAAGGGGCAGAGACAGCATACTAAGAACTACGTTTACATCACAATGCGGCAGTAGCCAAGTACCACTCTAGTCGCCATTTGGCTGCATCGTAGCGTGACACTACTTCTTGCTATAAAATAAATAACCTAAAAACTATGTAATAGGTGTAAGTCGATAGCAAGCAACGCAACTGAGACTCCTCTATTGTTCCAGCTATATGTGGGCTCCGAAGATCACTTGCCTTTCGGTGACCCAATTTCTCGTTTGTGCCTTGATCTCTAATTGATCTCTGAATACATCGCCCGAAGAAAGAGACTATTTTGACACGAGGCTATGATTATGACGTCATAGTTTTACGTTATCGATTTACAATAATTTATGACGTCAAAAGTACACGTGTTGTGTTGTGACCAGTGAATACTACTTAAAAAATCATAAAAATCAGAAGTGCAGCAAACAAATATGACATAAGCCAACATAACAGAATGGCTGCGTCATTGCTTCGGTAACCTATTGCTCTGTTTTAAAACTAACAGTTATATTGGCAGTTTGCCTGCAATAATGTCAATGGGCACACTTAGGTATGTGACACAATTTCAGCTAACCTATACAGCATATATATACCTATATTCATAAATGGTTGTTGGCTGAGGATGATAATTTATTAATAATTAATACGCTAACAACTAAACGAAAATAATAATTTTCGACTGTACGTAACTATGATAACTAGCCTCCGTGGCTAGCCTCACTAGAAGACAATAACCGTGTTAAGTTATCGCACCCTTTGGCCACATGTTATCCAACTTGTACCAATCATTTAAAAAGATAATAGCTGACAATTATAATGTATGTATAAAATAATATTTGTTACGAGTATTCGTCTAGAAGAGTGGTTTGAATAATTTAATCTAATTATTATTCAATAAATTAAATCCACGTTTAGTAAAAAGTATGACAAAAATATTATTAAACAGAAAATAAAAACAATCTTTTTAAATAATCTGTAACATCATAATTCTTCACTATCAGCATTTATCGGTGCACTGCTGGACATAGGCCTCTTTCAATGACCGCCAAGACAACCGATCTCCTGCTACTCGCATCCGCCCCGGAGCAGCTACGGTACGGAGATCATCTTCCCATCTGGTGAACGGTCGATCAAAGCAGTCCTAAATTAATAGGCCATGTTTCGGCCCCGTAGATCATCACGGAGAGAACGCATTATGTTTTCTATGAAAATAATAAAATAAAGAAACAATTATAATTATCATATACCTATTTGAGACTTTGGACAGCCTACTCTTACTTGTTCTTAGTGTGTGTAACTACTAACAAATTAGCTACGTTCGTAATAATAAGTCAATTTAAGGAATAAAAAAATTGCGTGTGAACTTGAACTTCGTTTCTGAAGTGAAAGTAGCGCAAAAGACGTATGCTTCAGTAGCGTAGTCAAGCGTTACGCTGATGTTACGTCCGATCGCCGTGTCACACGATTAGCTCCTTAAATTTTTACATACCGTACGCCTTAAAGCGTTTCTAAATGCAAAATAAAAGTAAGGTGTCTCCCGAGGGCTCGCAGAAACATCGCTTTTACGTACATCTCGCGGTAATGGATTAGGTGTCCCATAAGTAAAGAGATAGGATGACTTTGTTGGAGATATTGCAGCTGAATTCGCCCGACGCGACGGAGAGCTCAGTAACTTTAGCGTCTTGGAGTAACAAACATCCAGCTCTACATCCAAACAACCAAGCGAGTTTGCGTTTTCGGCGCACACATCGCTCCAGTAGCGGTCCTGTATACGTATAACTGCTGTGCTGTGTCCGGGCACAGCACAGCGGTTGTAAGTACACCGTAGGCCGACTGTGCCAGGTCCTCCCCTATCTCCTCATTAGCACCTCCTCGCAGGCGTGTTCGCCCCCTACTGTGGTAAGTACTCGCCATGTGCCCTCCTCTTTGCAATGAAATGGTACACTTCGGCAAGTATTTCCACCACGAGCTCCCATGGTGGGTCGGCGGCAAGAGCTGTTGCTGCAGCCTGAGAGACCATACGGTAGACCGTACGGCAATGCACAGCGGTGAGTGAGTGACTCGCTGCGCAAAGCGCAGCCTGGACTTGTTGGCCAAGGCGCCATACAAGAACATATTCTGACAGACTCCGTTGAACAGCCTCCAACAGGCCGTGTGGAGCCGGCCAAGTGCCGTCACCACCCTGACGACATCCTAGCTTACTAAGAAACCTGCATAATACTTCTGTTATTCAAGTTGTGAAAGCAACTAATTATAAAATAATACTCTAAGCCAGTGAATAGGCCACAGACTACAAGAAGACATATATTGGACGTGCCACTATCACGCTGAGGAGATAATAATTGATAAGTACAAAATAAGCCTGTGCGAAATAATTAGCGTCTGCCTTGATAGGATATCTAAGTGGAGTATAGTCGGCAGAAAAATATATTATGCAAACTTGATTGTGGTCACGATACCGAGAGTGTGGTTACTTACTTAATAAAATCACTATTCGTTTACTATGTGTATTAATTGCATATTTAGTATTGTTCGTCAATGTTATAGTATTTAAAAAATAACTTAGAAAAAGGTAATAATAAAACAGAAATAAATAATTTGTGTGGACGACTCCTCCGTAGGTGGTGGCCTTCTCACATTTTGACAAACGTGAGAAGGCCCACCACCTACGAAGTGGCGACCTTAGAAGATAGTAGACCTGAAAAGGCTTCGTTTTAGGCTGTGAATGAAGCCACACTTTGCCTTAGTTAAATTGGTTACTATAGAAACAGTAAAATCAGACGTCTTATATTTATTGGCACATATTTGCTTTTCACAGTCTGGCTTTCATCTTCTAGCCGTCGAACTTATAACCATATTTTTATTTATGTCTTCAGAAACTATAAGAACGCTTTACGTAAATAGCTTATATCGAAAATCGAATGTAAAGTTGAAAAGATTCTTTGAAATATGGAGATCTAAATATCAGCCTTAAAAATTAACGAAGCCTAGATAAATGAGACAAAGAGGGAGTCAGTAACTTTTAATTTAATGTACCCCTATGCATACTTCGATGCACTGTTTAGACTGGTGGATGTCTAGAAATGGTTGAGACAAACAGATATAAAAGAGTTCAATTATAATCTTCGTAGATTTTTTGCTGGCCATACTACTAATGATAAGTAAATAGTCTTAAGTCCTTCTCACGCGAATGACGTCAGTAACAAGATAATACTTAATTAACATGATATAACCGAGTAGACGTGCACCGCTATCACACCCTAGCTGTCGACTCGCCCGCATCATTATGTATTAAAAATAAAAGTTATAGTTGCAAGGACAAATGATTTGTTATCTATGAGGGAAGAAGTGTTTATGATACAAGAACATTTAACTATTGATGTGAAAAATCTACATCGATGGGTTGCTTCATTTTCTGGCCTGGCGACGCGACCATAGAAAGTGACATCACGCTTCGGCGCTCGTATCATGCGTGGTGTATTCTTGTTGTCTGCCATCTCGTACTCGCCGCGATGACTATCTGTGCAGATCACAGTAACAATCACCGGAAAGCGGATCATTATTGCGTGACCGATTATTATTACAAATATAGACTATAAATAAAGACTATTTATAAAAATATTATACTTTTCTTTATTAACACTAGTTCATTAAAATTAAAGGATTAATTATAATCGGTGATAATTTATCCTTTAATTTTAAAGATTTCATTTTTGTTAATCAATTCCCTTAATTTTGTCTTTAAAATAATATCTGCATTTTTATTTAATTTTATTAGTTTATCCATAATCTCCTTACTCTCCGTATTGCTTATGTGTATGATAATTTGCATGTTTTAATAGCAGTATGTGTTGGGGATATATTCATATGTAAGGGGAGAATGTTCCACCCCTCTTTAAATAATTGTGAGAATGGAGGAGCTTATAATCTTCAACTGTTCGAAACAGTAGAAAATTATGCGGAGAAGATGCTCAAAAAGATAATATTGAGATATAATATGCGTTCAATTTTATTATTTTATCTCAAAGAGCTAAACACGTAACATCACGCACGCAATGATTAAACGTGACACTGTCAAACCTATTATGACGTGCCTATGCCCAATTAGTTTTAATTATATCATCATCAGCCCTTATCGATCCACTACTGGACATAGGCCTATCTCAATGAACGCCAAGACGACCGGACCGGCCACTACACGGAGATCGTCTTCCCACCTGGTGAACGGTCTACCAACACTTCGCTTTAAAAAATGCGGCTCCACTCTAGAACCTTATCGGCCCAGCTGCCATCTTTTCTTCTGAATGTGTGACCAGCTCATAGCCACTTCAGTGAGCTTATTACATGCGTGATATCGGATAATTTAGTTCTCTGCCTTATGACTTCGTTACGAATTCTGTCGGACAGAGAAACATCCCAAATAGCACGTTCAATATACCGTTGAGCTACCACAAACTTGTGGACTAGTCCTAAATTAAGAGGCTATGTTTCATGTCATCACGGGGAGAACGTATTGATTGAAGGATTTTGTCTTCAAGCTCTGCGGTATAGGCGACGTGAGAATGTGATAAAGCTTCCGGAATGCTGCCCAACCCAACTGAATCATTCTATCGGCTTCCTTCTCGAAGTTCTGTCTACCTAATTGCAATAGTTGCCCGAGGTAGACGTACTCGTCTACGACTTCGAGAATAACACCATCGACGTTGACCAACCTAGGGTGAACGTGTTCGTTGAACATGACCTCTGTCCTGTCCAAGTTCATACTAAGACCAATACGTCGGGAGGACTCATTTAGACTGTGCAACATTTCCTGCAGCTCTCCAACGGTTCGGCCAACACATCGTCTTTTCCTAAACGAAACGAAGATGTGAGAAGTACTCGCCGTGAACATTTATGCCGCATTCTTCCCAGTTTAAAGTCTTAAAGAAGTCCGCCAAAGCATTAGTGAACAATTTCGGGGAAAAAGCATCCACCTGTCGCACTCCTCATCACGGAAATCAGAACGTACATCTGGACATGGTATCCTTAGGCCGCCCCCACACAGCCACACGGGGACCGACCTAGACCATTAATCTATATTCTACGCGGAACACTCATAATACACTTAGCTCATGTAACCATTTAATATATCTGTATGAAGGGCACTCACTACGAGATCACTTCAGAGTCAATAACGAACACTTTTCTACCTTCCAATAGCCAAGAATATTTGAGACGTGCTATAACTTTTATATTGTATGTGAAGTCAAGATAAAAGGTAGGAGGGCGGACAAGTATCTAAGTCATGGACACTAAGTAAATAATATCTACTAGTAGTGACTGCATAGTACAGAGGGTATATTACAAATATTAACACCATAGCTAGGGACGAAGATTTCTCGAGCTATTCAATTAAATTCTCGGGTCTTCTCGGGTTGTCGAGAAATTTACATCTACGCACGAGTTTACGTTTTTACAAATTCTCTGAATTTCCTCTCCATTAAAAGTATCATAATAAATATAAAACTATTAGAAAGGAAAAAAAAAACTTTTAAAAGGGAGAGTAACTATTCTGTCTGACTTATAATTACAAAACACAGCACCATTTTTGGCTGGTGAAATATATAAAAAAATCAACTTAAAGCTTTACATAAATCGTTAGGCTTTGTACGAAAAATTAAACTCGAGAAAAGTTTAAACTCAAGAAAAAGAAAAAACATTTGAAACAATAAAACAATGAAAATTAATTACTAAAACGTTTAAAGCAATACAAGATATACGATTTGATACTGATTGACGTTCTAAAGGGCCTGAGGTTGTACAAAGTGCATGAATGTTTTTGTTTTTTTTTTGCGAACCTTTCGCGCCATGCATGGTGCATGACATCCTCCTGAGCAACAGAATTGGGTCGGCACTACCAGGGAGGTATATATCATCATAATCAGCCCTTATCGGTTCACTGCTGGACATAGGCTTTTATATATAGCCAAGGAATGTACTCTAATCATAACTCTATGGTAAACTTAAGTCATTATTTATTGACATGTAGAATCTTGTATGGAAATGAAGTATCAATTCAGACGACAACGCATGTTTTATTGTAATCTGATTTTTCATTATAATCTATCCTCATATCGCAAAAGTTCTTTACGCTTAACAACGAGAGTAAGCTCGTGAATGATTGTCATTTCGTGGTACGCGCATACAACAGTGTTGTGAAACCAGCTGCCTCCTCAGTATTTCCGATCCGATTCGATTTAGGAGTACTCTAGAAAGGAGCATACCTCTTCCCAAAGGCCGGTAACGCGTCTATGGCCGGCGCTAGTCGCTGTCCAATTTTTTGATTCTTATCTGAAAAGAACTGTGAGCTAGTGTTGATACTTTCAGCCGTGACTACAAAAGTCTCAGCCTGCAGTAAAACACCTTTCACTTGCTACATTAGGGCTTGAGCCCTCATGCTGTCCCCCGTCACCCCTTTAATCTCTATCTGAAACTGCTGATGTAACTTGATGTTATTTGTTAGTATAGCCTCCTCGTATATGACGCACAAGTTAAAATTTGTATATGCTTTGAACATGATAAGATTATAACGCTATATTCCCAAGATTAAGCGTGATGAGTGATTTTTTATCATTAGGGGGTTAAACGAGCAGCCCAGAACATAATTACTATGCAGATGCGCTGACCTCCTCACTTCCTCCTCTTACAATGGGCCATCACATACTCACAAAACGTACGAACTGCGACAGTATAGCTGTCAAAGCCGGCACCATGTGAGCGAGAGGCCCCGGGGTCATGCCGGTCTAATTTGGCTCCAATTCTAAATCATTTTTGGCATCACATTATTTAATACAGCCAGTAGTCGCGCCCCGCAGTTTCGATCACACAACACACGACTCCACTCCTATTACTCGTAGCGTCATATTATAGATCCCATAGCCTTCCTCATCAGTTGGGCTATTTAGTACCGAAAGAGTTTTCTAATCGGACCATCAGTACCTGAGACTAGCGTTCAAACAAATAAAGAATCTCTTCAGCTTTGTTATATTAGTACATATAGAAGAAGTATTATTACAACGAGAATCATATACATCAGCCCATTTTTGTCCTTTGTCTAAGAAGAAGATAGACCTAATTCTACATCAGCTGTGAAAGTTGAATTGAAAGTGTTGACAAGGCAGATAGATCTACATTTTCCTTCCACATCTGGACGAGGACCACGATTTACTGGAGATCACGTGAACGACACAAGATGAAGAAGATAATTTTTACGTTATTCCAGATTGTAACATGTATATTTTCAATAAAATCGTTTTAGTAGTTGTTGCGTAAAAGAATAACAAACATCTATACCCTCACTGAATGAATGTTCCGATGAATAGGCACGATCGGAGAGAAGCCAAGTGCAGGACCGACGGCTTAACGTGCTCTCCAGGGACGGGAGTGCAACACCGCCTGAACTTATTGACTTCAGACTGAATTTCAGAAAGAAAATCCCAATTATTCTTTAGTACGGTCCTGGGAGTCCTTGAACATGCTTACCATTACACCACGGGGCACTCCTCTAATGAATAATAATTATTGATGAACAATCTGACGATGATAACATTATATACACAGGACACGTTTAAAGGTAACAATGACCAAAGGACAAAATTTTAATTTTTGTTACTTTGTCCATTTGTATTACTATCTGTTGGAGCATCGACGCATCTCGTGAGAAGTGCTTTATAAAATTAAATGCGATAGCAATAGCTGTCATACTTGTGTATTGTACTGATGTAATATTATGAGCATAATAAGCGGGAAAATCTAGTTTAAAAGTAATGATAAACATACTCGATGATTTAATTAAAAACGACGTAAATCATTTTGTACAAACAAGTGAGTTGATTATCATTTTTTTCCATATCAATATCAATGTATTGTCTTTAGGGACGCGTTGCAAAGTGGCAAAATCGTCCATAACTTTCTCATCAATTCTTCAATAAGAAATTATTTTCTTCGGCTGTCGCAGTATATTCACACTAAATCGCACACGACATTGGCAGACATTAGGTATGAATTTAACTACAATGAATATAAACTTAAAATTATATTATTTTTATGTCATAAGTATAAATCATCAATTCTTTGTAATTTTTAATTACGAATACTATACACATGAATAGGTAATTTAGGTATTATATTTACCGCAATGGCCGGTTTCAAATCACCGAATTACGGAATTTGTGGAATTTAAATTTACCAATGTCCCTTAATTTCCTAATAGGCTAGTGGGTATTTTAATAGCAACTTATGAAGTCAGCCCTAAATCAATTAAGAAAAGTAAGCATCTTGATAAGCGTTTGTTTCATACATTCTGTGTTATTTATTATGCCTATCATTCGTTTGTGCACTCCTGTTAACATTTTAAGTATTTTCCTCTATATATGGTTGCCTGGAAGAAATTACTGTTTAGTAATAAGGTCGCCATTGTGCACATTTATTGTACTTTATTGCTTCTGTGTATTGTTTGTAATATGTTTTGTAATGTGCACAATAAAGAATATTTTATTCATTCATCCATTCAAGCGTCTACACATAGAGATGTTATTTCTTTCTAATATCTATGCGTTTACATTTTTATTGAAACATTGACAGATTAATGAGGAAGAAAAGAGCAAACCTCTATAAAGAGGTTTTGCAATTACTTACATTTTCGCTGGTACGTCATTCCTGAACGAAATATGACAGAAAAATATTACGAATTATCAATTTGGAAATTGTTCTTTGGTGCACTGGTATTTATGAATGTTTTGTATCTTAATATGGGGTATATATAATATGACTAAATGACTAGTCGAGTCATAACTACTTACATGTTATGTTACAAGCACTAAGAGGGAAGAAATAAATTAAAACGATACTCTGTCTGAAATTGAACCATGTGGGTTAGGATCTGGAATATCGTATCTCTGTGAGTATAATTAATATTAAGTACTATTTTTCACTAGCTGTTGTTATACACGTACTGCGAGCATAATTATTATTCTTTATTATTTTACATTTGCAACAGCAAGTGTACACGCCACGTGTGTCACGACGTGTCCACGAGGACTTCAGTCAAAACCACGTGCAAATATTTCTACACCTTATAACTTATTCTGGTACGTAAAGGTTAACATTGCCAAGTTTCATCAAAATCTGTTCCGTAGTTTAGGCGCGAAAAAGTAATAAACATCCATACATCAGTACACACTCTCGTATTAGTAATTTTAGCATGATGTTGTCGTCTGCCGGAAAACTAAGAAAATATAATTGTAATCACGCGAAGAATATTATGATAAAGTTAAAATACATAATTTACTAATGAAATGATATCACCATCATCATGATCATCAGCCAGATGAAGTCCACTGCTGGACACAGGCGCATGGGTCTTTTAATAGTATAGGGCTAATCGAGAAATCGGAGCCATTAACGACTACCGACGCCCATGGACATTAGCATTATTTTTGTCATGCAGATGCGTTACCCTACTTCCATCTACCCTCCAATAAGCCATACTCTTAAACCACACGACAGCATAGCTATTCCGACCGCGCGTGCCCTTTTCAGCTGCAATGCGGTATAATATTAACACACACATGCATCTTCAACTGTGTATAAAGTTCACGGAAATCTGCACTAAAAGCATATTGTTTAATATGACGTATATCTTTGGAGGTTCTAAATAACAATAAATAGTCCCTAATCTGAGTTTGTGATGATAGTGAGGAATGAGTTTGAACTTCTGATTAAGCTGTCTTATCTATATTAGGATTTCCTGTGTGTTGCTTCAAAACATCTTAAACCGTAGCTTACTGCTTGCGCGTTCAACTACTGATAACTGAATAATTTTACCTCATTACCGTAGATTATTCAAACACCGCAGACAAACTTCAAGCCGATTGAGAACTCGCTACCCTACAGGTTAGCTTATTGTCTGGCTAAAATTTTATCCCACTGCGTCTGATGGAAGTTAATGTTTGTCGAACATATGTATGTACATTTTCCACCTTCAGCCTGAGCTGCTCGTCGGATTTTAAAGTATGAGGTGTCTTTATGTAGAGAATAGTCTTAACGCTAGTGCCCACTGCATATCAAACACACACACAAAATAGAGAAATCGATGAATGTTCGGACTGGGTGCCCCTTCCAGTCGGGGTCCTATTGACATGTAACCGCACAATGATAGGATATGCATTGCCCTTTTTCACATTTACGTGTTGGTATATGAAACGCAACAGTATGTTACGTAGCCATCATCCACGCCGTTGCTGTGTGAGCGAGACGTACTGTCCAGGTCATTATTTACTAATATACAAGATTCCCAATTTCATACTCGCCTGTCATACAAAACCGTCCTTGATTGTACACATGTAGTTGTAAATGAATTGTAGATATGATATGAACGTATTTTTTGCAAAGTCAACCATACCTATGTGACTTAAAGTCCATTTTTTATTAGAATAAAACTTAGAAGGGATGCGATACATCATTTTTTATATACATCATTATTTACATACATTTTTAAATTATTTATCTCTTTTTATACGTCTCTGAGTTATTGTTTAAAG